>JTDE01002384.1:32502-50422 GCA_014338405.1 Paragonimus skrjabini miyazakii
TTGACCAGTACAAGCGGTAGTACTGTACAACTTTTCCCCACTCGCAGGCAATTCCGGCGGCAGAGGGGATCCCTCAAATGATGAACTGACATATGGAGTAACGGAAGTCCTTACTGATGTGAACGTAAAATGAGATGAAACTGAGTCTTTAATTAAGTCTCGTTTATTAACAACTGACCGACTGGGACATTCAATTCACCAGCTATAATCACAATATTAGTTCCGGGTGTTTAACGACGTGTGTTCTAATGATGGTTGTCAGAGTGACCTTTTAGTGTTTGTGTGTTCGTATCTCGTAATTTGCCTATTCTACCCGAACTTTCGAACCTGACCGTGCAAAGCCGTCTCTCCCCAGGGTTCCAGTGCAGCAGGACGACCTGAGTCGTATTGCTTAAAGTAACACGAAGCCCCCTTGACTAGATACTGCTCTTCCAGGATCTCCTGAGAGGCTTCAATGAAACCTTGAAACAGAAATAAAACTGCGGGGCTAGTGGCTGTAGTACCTGGCTCTGAGTGGCAGTACGCATTGGTGGTGTGGATTTCTACGGAATAGGCTAGGCCTGCTAATTTTCATTGATGTAGCAACGTCGAATGCAGTTTACCACTAGGTTGTCCTTTAAGTAGGGGACGGTGTAAAACTTTTTAAATGAGATGTACACTTTTGAGCTTTTCTTGATTTTCGCAAAAAATGAGGTAATCCGTCTAGTTCCCATTTCCAATGGAGATGGATGTCACACATTCAGTGCAATTGTCGTATGGACATGTTTACCTCTCTAGTGCAACCAAAAATGTTTATATCTGCTCATGACTCCAACCGCCTTGTTCCGTTGACATGCATATCGATGTCACTACATCAGTGTCTACAGGTTATTTACCTTGAGCACCAGCCATAGTTCATACGGTATACTGTCGTTCTCATTTCCGATAAACATTCGTCATGATACCCAGACCGTCTTCACCCAAGCTGGTACACTGTTTGACGGACGGTACAACATTTTGATCTTTAAAAGGGAGCAGACTGCGTCACTTATGTCAATTTTCATGCTTGTTTTGTGACATTTTATTCATAACACAAGCTTTTATAAAGATCATTCATCCAGCTGGATAGGAAGATTGCTTGTCAGTGATTTCTATGTGTCATCCACGACAGAGTTGAATAAGAAAGGTGGAAGTTCGCGATCTTTTTGCACATCGCTTTTGATCTAAAATGGTCTGCGAGGTCCTCTGAGCATCCGTTCTGCATAGAGCTTAAGCGAGGTTAACTTTCTTGTTTAGTGTATCATTCCCTATACAACATCGCTTGTGAGCTGTTTTACTAAGGTAGAGCTCCACACATATTCATAGGAACGGCCGGTACCGGCTTTCAGTGACGATGCCAAGCTGTTGGTGTTCAACTAATGCTAAACACTTGACATACAATCGCGATCGGGACGAAAACTGGTTTCTGTAGTCTACATAAGGATAGACGAAAATCGGTGGGATAACTAGAACCTTTCGCTCTTCAAAACTCTGACTTTTTACTTGGTAACCATAAAATGTAACACCATTATTAGCTGAAAATAGTTTGAAGAAGTGCTGTGCACCGGCTGTTGTTTTGTAGAGAAGAACACGGAAAATATTCGTTCATTGTACAAAGAATTAACTAATCAACTGCGATGTACCGCTTAGTTAGTCACTTTAGTTACATGTGTTTTACACTATTTTCTGGAACGTTATATACTGCTTTATTTGTTTTGAATCCATATGTTTTGTAGTATTTTGTTTCACTCATCTCTTGTGTGCTACCTAATTTAAACGGTTGTGTCTACTAATCTTTGTTTTAGCTCACCATTGTATTATCTGTTATTTCAAATTTATTTTTTCCTCAGCTAATGTCAGAATTGCTGCCAAACATGATAGCAGTCAAACTGGCTTGCTGGGAACGACTGTTGGGCTCCAAGGTATCCGAAGCTCGTTCACAAGAACTACGTGCTCTATTCGGGCAGAAAATGCTTGATGCGGCTTGTGTTTTATGTTGGGCCGCTTGTCCAGCGCTTCTGGCTAGCACCACGTTTGCAACTTATGTGCTGCTTGGGAATCAACTTGACGCATCTATCGTAAGTGTGTACTTAGTATCCGAGGTGATCCTGACCATAGCATCACTTAGTTTTTTCCCGAAAGAATAGTGATGCACAGTAAATTAATGGCGATGCGTAGTGATGGTTGTATGGCTGTTAAACATCGGTAAAAACCACTGATATATTGCTGTATATGATGCTGATGGTGCTCAAACTTCTAGTGATGATCTTGCTAATGTGTGCTTTGAAACTCATTTGCGCGGTTTGAATGCTACTCACAGTTGATCAGTTTAGAAATTTGACCTGCGTTGTTTTCTAAACCCCACGTAAAAGCAATGATCAGGTCTTTTCAGTAAATGAATTGAGAGCAAAACGTTTCGAGCAAGATATAATATCCAACGTTTCAACCACTTCGGGTGGTTTTCCTCAGGTGTGTTGCAATCAAAACCGCACTAACAAAGTAACGGAGGTCTCGTGGGGTTTGCCGTAGTTAGGTCAACCTGCGCTGCATCTGAACTGACTAGCCGAATTGTTTGCCCACTAAATGGAACTGATGTGGAATAAACGCGTCTCTGTCTGATGTTATTTATCCATTCACACCGCACTGTAGACACGGGTTTGTTATCACTACGGTTAACGCATGTGTATTGGGTGTGAATGGTGAGCTTCAGCGCAACATCGTTCCGAGCTTGATTGTGATTCTCTGACAGTGCATGCGGTGCAATGGCCGAGTCTTTCTGTAGCTTTTGAAGTTGATATGCATCTTTTAGAGGGGATCGCGCGTGTCTATTACGCCTTTCAACTGTCTCCCTCATGTAATAGGCATTGCAATCACCGCATTTTGTTTCGCAAGCACAATCTGTCTGGTTCCCCGTGGAGACTGGATCCTTAGAATGCATCACCAGTCGTTCTAAGGTGTTATCTAACAGAAATACGGTCCGGATGGCATAATTATAGAGGACGGAGCGATTGTTTTTCTTCAGATATTCGTTCATTATGCGGTATTTGCACAGTAGATTGGAGAGTACTAATATCCTTGGTTTCCTCCTTAGTCGACGTGCGTTTAATTGTTTTCAATAAAGACTGGATACTTGAAGGCCATCCGAAGTGGTTGGAACTTTGAGTATTACAGCTTGCTCGTAACGTTGTGTTCTTCCCAATCCATTTATCAATAACATGTTAAACACGACCCCCAAATTGTTCGACTTCATTCGTATTCGATTTGGTGCGGATATCTGACAATAATCACATCTCTCTTTCTGCTTATTCGAGCTGTTTATAATGCAGTATGAAATACCAGACTTCAAATTGTTTATCACGAAAAACTCGTAACTACAGTCTCTTGTTGCAATGTGTTCCTCTTGTCACTTCACGTCTCCCTTAACTTCTTCAGGTATTTTACCGGACTACTCTCATGTTTTTTACTGCTGTATATCTGCTTGACCAAGTCTTACTCTGTACGTATTATAATTAAGTAAGCTCGAAGCGCACTTGTTTTTAGCATTTTGTATGTTACGGAGTACCTCACACGGTTGATACGTTGTCCATGTTCAAATATACCATTCACTTCTCCATCACGTGTATGGTTGTCTGGTAAAAAAAATTCTATTTTCAGTTGTAGTGCGTCGTCGTCATCATTCGCAACGTCGTAGTAGCACATTCTAATACCCACTTGTCATGTCATCGTGAAAAGTAAACGACGACCGTAGAATAAAGAGAAGAAAGGTTGGAATGAGATTTAATTCGCAGAACCTCCGTCTAACTTGAAACGGTTCACATCAAGGTGTTTATGTCCCGCAGCCAGTCCAGTTAAGACTAAGACGACAAGACAGCTTTTTGTATGGCTTCCTCCTCCTCAATTCAGTTGTTGCAGTTGCTTCTCAGATGACACCGTCAAACAACGTTCACGTGGTCTGAGTAGCCGCCATCTCTTTTAGCATCTTCAGCTGCGAATACAATGAATATCGGATTCTCCGGCTGGAAAAAGAACTGCCACTCTGTTGCCATTTGTTGAACTACCATGACCAGCAAGTCGTTTTTATCATCGTTGCTCCTGAAATTTTCATTTGGCGATCATTTTGAAACTTCATCATTCTCGACATTGATTCGCGTTCCTTTGATTGTTCATTGGTCTCGTTTGTCGTTTTGTAGGTGTTCACTAGCCTCGCATTGTTCGGCATGCTAATTGGACCGATGAATGCACTTCCGTGGGTCATCAACGGTGTAATCGAGGCAACTGTATCAGTACGACGTATGTCTCGATTACTCTCTATTCTGCCGGGACCGTTCCCCTCGCATGTAACCACCGACAAACTGGATGATTTGCCCTTGGGCACTAATCTGAATTCCGATAAGATTTTAAATCCTACTCCGGTTAACCTACGTGACGCCAGTTTCTATTGGTCCAGTCCGGAAAGGCTTGTGCTGTCAAATGTGACGCTCTGTGTCCAACAGGTTAGCACATTCATATCGCCACCGTAGACTCGTTCGATGTTGGCCATTCTGTGAGAGATTGGTTACCATCATTTGTGACCCAACATTATCGGAATGCTCTGTTTTTATTAATTCACTTTGGTCGAGCAGTTTAACAAAATTTATGAAGTGATCTCTTGTTCCTTCAGTGTTTCCTCAGTAGTTATGTTCCTTATTGTTTCTTGTTGACGGGCATTTTGATAGCTTCATTTTTTGCCCAACTTATTTTGGTTTTCCTTCATTACCCCATCATTTTTTTGTGTTGTTTTATTCTCACTCGTTTTCACCTAATCAGCTTAGTCATTTCATTTTTCTTAGGCCGAGATCAATCAGCTTTTTGTGCTTGGCCTGCAAGCGAGTGACCATGAGTCTCAGCCCCAGAAATGGTTGAAAGAGGGTTTTGCAAACAGCTGGTCCCAATAAACACCGGGTGGTCACTGAGACGAATTGTTTTTCGGCTTTGTTAGAAAACAATATTCACATGGTTTTCTGTACCGTTTACCTCGTGTTGCAGTTTGTCCATAATCATGTGTCGTAATCGTTTCCATGTTCTCAGGGACACTTGGTCGGTATCGTGGGACCGGTGGGGTCCGGCAAGTCCTCTCTCCTTCTGGCTATACTCGGAGAACTGAAAAGTTGCCCTCTAGAATCCCGATCAGTAGACTTCTATTCAGATCAAGTTGCACCACATCTCAACTCTCGATTATGTTATGCTTATGTCGGCCAGACGCCCTGGCTGTGCACCGGAACTATTCGGCATAATATTGTCTTCGGTTCTGCTCTCGATTCCGAATGGCTTAACAAGGTCGTGTTCGCCTGTGCTCTTGAGCCGGACTTAGCTGTCTTGCCTCATGGATTAGACACGGATGTTGGTGAGGCCAGTGGCAGTCGTCTGAGTGGTGGTCAGCGTGCGCGAGTCGCTCTGGCTAGAGCGGTATATCAGAAAGCTGATATCTACTTGTTGGATGATCCTTTAGCTGCGCTAGACGTTCATGTTGGTGAGCATGTGATTCAGCATTGCTTGTTCGGATTGTTGGCAGGCAAGACGCGGTTAGTTACCGCACATCAAGCAGCTTGGTTGATGAATGAAGTGAGTTTTGTGCTCACAGCTTCGGACTGTTTTTCTACTTATTCTGATGCTGACAGTTACCGTTGATTGAGACTATCTAGGATCATCGTTCAAGTTTTTGTAGGTTGTCAGTCACGAAATGCTTTCCCCACGCTGTTGTGTGGGACATCTGGCTTCCGTTTTCCGAGGTCAAGCAATTTCCCACTAATATCATCCATTGTGTATTGATTCTGCTGCCTACTGTATATCGCTTTATTTGAATGGCCTTCGTATAAAGGGCGAACGTATACCTTCTCTTTGTAACACCGTTAACTACCAAATGTTTGTGTGATCCATGGTCACGCCAAATGGTCTTATCTAAGTTTGAGATATTTCATAGCTTCCAGTATTGCGTAGTTACATGTGCCTCAGCTCGTCGCATGACGACATATAGTGAGAGACGTGCAAATTGCATAGCCCTCTTCTTTTTCAGGATTCTCTATCTCACGCTGACCTCATTCTGGAAATGCAAGACGGTCAAATCACACACAGGTTCACTCCTACGCTTAAGGCAACACCTCACTGCGTGCTAATTAGTGAAGCTGAAAAAACTACGGTTGACAATGCTGATACGTTGTTATCTTCTTCGGAAGACTCCCATTCAACTGTGGAGGATGTGATTGTTGATCGCGATGACGTCAAACTTCTTAGTGTAGAAGTACACTGTTCTGAGGATCCAAATCGTACCTCGTCTGCACAACGGACACGTGGCCAAGTTTCGAACGTTGACCGTGATGAGGAAACGGATTTGGAACGCTTTGCTTTCGGTTCCATAACTTCCCACGTTTATCGATCTTATTTACGAGCTGTGGGCTACGGTCTTGCAGTTGGTGTGCTTATCTCGCTGTGTCTAATGCAAGGTGGGTTCCCATGTTCTGTCATGTCTGTCGTTTTTTGCACTAATGTGGTGGATTCAGTAATCACTTCCAAATTACACACAAAGTTCACCCCCACCTTTCACGCTGGCCCTTTGTTTATGAACTGTTTCATGATGTAGTTAACATTCTGTTGTTTCTGGTATTATGAAACGTTGCTCGGTGATATCGTCATCATCAGTTGTGAGCCCCGCTTGAAGGTACCATGGCTCGGGCTGCCGTTAGTTCCGACAGTAGTTCACAGAGTAGTGGATTAACGAGTAAGTGTAAATATATAATCTACTTGAGGATGTAAAAGTGTATTTGGGCAAATCCAAGTTGACATGATTTCTGTAAGATAAACTTCTAGCTGCAAAATGTCTGCACAATTTAACATGGTAAACAATAAAATCAGCGGGATATTCTTGAGGATGTACTCTGCAACATGATAGATACCGTAAAATTCTAGCGGAAAGTGTAAAGTCCTTCGTTTACAAAGCCGGGAAAGCAACAAGTGCATGGTGTATCCGTTGGGAGAGCACACATGTATCGATGCATCAGCTGACCCTTTGATGTACATTGGATTCCTAAAAAGGAAGCTTCCCGACTTTGGTGAAAACATCATTTAATAGAAGTGGTCGCGTCATATTGTTATGCAAAGTAGCCCTTAGATATGTAACAAAAAGAAGTCGAGGTAAAGCTTTGTTATCTACTGGACGGGAAATTACCGTGGATCAGGTTTGTGTCCCACTAATTAAGTCGGAAATGTTAATGTTTGACTTAACTGGCTGTTGATTATCAGCTTCCTTACCGCATTGGATCTGACGATAAATGTTTTCAAGTAATTTTGTTTCCTCGGTCTACGACATTTATTTGTATCCCATCGGTTTGCAGTGCACAGAAGCTTATCTCACCGTATTTTGTGGAATTCACAAACCGTCCGACTGTTTTACGGTATCATCGACACTTCCGACCGGTTTCCCCCTTTGGACTCGTCAACCAAATGTGTAGTCTGGAGTAGATTTGTATCAGCAACCCTCGTGTCACCAGCTGAACTGATTACTCATTATCCACTGATTAAATGACGGTCATTGGAGATGGAGAGTTAGGGTAACTACTATACAACTTACCAACGCTCTTTTTGTCTGATTGGACACATTCCACCTTGGGTTGTTAGCTCACACTGATTACCGTCAAAGGAGTTCCACTTAGTAATTGTGTTGTGTTTCATATTGCTCACTACTAAAACGATATCTCACAACCGTTATTGTCTTTGTTTGAGCCCCCACCCTGTTGCGCTAGTCAGATCGATTTGACTGTCTTCAGTTGAAAAGCATGTGACACTTTCATTTATCCACTGCTATCTTCAACATTTTTCTGTGTTTGCGTAACAATGTTTACTATTATCATTATTATTATCGTTACTATTACTATTTTCTATTTCCTTATGAGGGCTCGTTCCCTCCGTAGGGGTAAAAGAATGGCGTTTCCTTTCGCCGCTTGGTTTCAAGTTCATGTCGGAACGAAAGATTAAGGCCTCATGTATTCCTATACCTGTATCGGTCGGAGGATAAACTTTGTTGGACGGCAGTTATGAGGTGATAACCGTAAATTGCATTAGAGTATCCGCCTACGACATTCTAACACGTTGCAGCGGCATAGTGATACATCTGTTTACACATACAGCTAGATAACAAAATAGGGACAGACAGACGCATATACTTAGCAGGAGTGGGTTATGGAAGTGGTCGAAGTAACTTGGGTCGGTCGGCCCACGCGCGTATGCCCGTCGAGTAGAGTTTCGAACCTCACAACCGTGTCGACTGCGGGTACGTAGGCAATGCGTTCAACATTTAAATGGTTCTAACTAAGAGGTTCTGCCCGCAGATTATCTTCTCCTTCATAAATTAAGTTTGAGAAAATGGCCCTTCAATCGTTCATTCCTAATTACTGTGTGCTAGTCTGCCAGTGGACTCTCAGGTGTGTGCGAAATGTGAAATGTTAAGAATAAGTCTGTGCTCATATGCCATGGGAATTGATCAAAGCTGCCAACCCTTCCTGGTAAGAGTTCATTTTAAGCCTCACTACTCCTTCGTAGCCTGTTTCCGGACATTTTTATCGAGCGTCATATCTGTGTAGTTAC
Source organism: Paragonimus skrjabini miyazakii (assembly GCA_014338405.1). Taxonomy (NCBI): domain Eukaryota; kingdom Metazoa; phylum Platyhelminthes; class Trematoda; order Plagiorchiida; family Troglotrematidae; genus Paragonimus; species Paragonimus skrjabini miyazakii. Next base: position 41,137 of record JTDE01002384.1, read on the forward strand.
AGGCCACAGGCCTGTATGTTTGTTCCGACTTGAAAGCTTACAGTGAAGTTGCACGTTGTGAAGAAGACATCATTATGCACTCAGTAGTATCATTGGTGCTTTTCTTGCCGTCGCCATTCAGTTTTTAGACACACCCGAATCGTCTGTTTCTAGTACTTCTAGTTCTTTTTCTCTTTCGGAGACCATTCTGATTATGATCAGCGTAATGTTGGTAGTAGATCTACATTACTACACCTAGTGACGTTGAGTGGTCGGTGATTGTTTGCAGACTACTGGCTGGGCGATCTTAGGTCATTTTGAAATATATCTACTTCATGTGGACTTTAAAATCTATCTTACTTTTGTGTCATTGACGTGAGTCGGCATTGGTGGGTGTATAATTCTTGACTAATCGAGGGCAAATAGAACGACTGTTCCAGGATGGACGCTTCGTGAACGTTGCTATCCGCTGCAAACCTGTCTCATAACTTGCTGTTTACCTTTACATGGAATCGACATCCGGTTAGGTGATCTTCAGGCCACCTAAGCGATTGTTTCATGAGACCGTAAATGTTACTCTCTCTAATTAAAATAAGATGATTAGTTTATTCCTTTTTATTCAGTTTGGATGTTTCGGTTCGACTCATCGGTTGTAGTGGAAGTGATAATGGAACCATGAAAAATAACGTTATGTTAGCATTCCATGCTGTATGTCATTACATACTGCTGTGTTTGCGAGCGTTTCCAGTCACTGAAGTGGTATCCAGGCTGGTCTGATTTGAACGGATGCCACCTGTTAACCTTATTCGAAGTGGTTATTTCCCGTGATTGTGTCAAAAATCAAGTGATGTGCAGTTTTTTTCGATCTGTCAGCAGACTGCTCTTGTGCCCATTATCAGTCAAACTTTTAGCGAAATCTGTAACAGAATACTAGTGATTATTTTATACTTTTCGCGCCAATGTGCTGCGTCTCTAATCAATTCATCATTATCTCATGTCGTTTTAAATCTTATGTCATCGTTGTTGCCAGAATCTGGGTTGGAAAGGATGACAAATGTTTTATTCTCAGCACTATCGGTATATTTTTTATGTGAATATATCATTTAGTCATTATCGCCATGTGTCTACCAAATCAGCCGAATGCGTTGCTTGGGATGGTTTCCGATTTTTTTTACCGCTTGCGTTTTTCATTGCTTATTCCATGAGGTTCGTCTTATGTTGCTGCAAACGTTAACAAGTTTCTTGCGCTTACTGGAAGCGAATACTTACTGTACGCATCTATGGGACCAGGTTGTTTGTTTGCCCTAGTTATCATCACATCCTGTCCTATTAGACCGCGTTGAGCACGAAAGGCGTGCAGTTTCACCAATTCCTGGCTCGTTTGCCTTATTTGTCCGAGTGTTCTCGCGTTTGAAGCCAAGAGTTGCTCAGTGATACCAATGTCCTAAGTTGTAATTCTTATTGACATGAATACTGTGATACAGTTTTTTGATTATCTGATGATCTATTATACTGCGTAATGGTGATATTGCCAGGTTGTGTAGGTTAACAGCTGTACTTCTTGTTTGCGTTTCTAGGGTCTCGCAACGCGGCCGATTGGTGGCTCGCACGCTGGGTTCAGTACTCGTCATCTTCATCAAGTCCCGAAAGATTTGACCTGCGCAACGTTAGTATGACTCACGCAGAGCCAATGTTCCTCTCGAGTTTAGTTCGATTGCCAATGGTTCCGGCTGTTTTTGAACCAGAACGTTGGTCGAATCTGACACCGACACAAAACTACTCATCTACTTCGTTTTATTTGTCGGTCTACGGAGCCATTGTCGGGGGTCATGTGGTTGTTACGGCGTTTCGTGCAGTTCTGTTCGCTTTGAGTGGCTTGGCCGCAGCCGCCAGGGTGCATCAAGGCGCTCTCAATACCATATTGCATGTGAGTCACCGCTTGGCTGTGTGACCGGTATGCTCTTAATATTGGTATACGTATATTTTCGGCATGCGGAATGGGTTATGATCAACTTTTGCCGTGCATACAGTATATATTGCTACGTCTAACCTATTTTGTAGTGTGAACGATCACGAGTTGAGATCATCCTGAGATATTGACTAGCTCCTGTTCCGATCATTTGTTTAACATGTCTCCTGGTACAGTGTACCCGTCACAGCTACCAACCCTAGAAAACGCCGAAATCGATAGCTCAATCTGTTGAGGAGAACCCTATTTTGCTCGTGTTCCAACGGCATGCGGTCGGTTCTGGTGTGCCGTATTATAAAAGGGACGGCCAATACAAGGCATTATATTCCGACTTTGTTTATTTACACTGTCCTCAGCTGTTTATTGCTGAACGGTCATTCCCTTTGAGCTTATGACCAAACCACGCTGGAGGTTGGCTGTCTTTGGCTGCGAGTCCACCATTCATTTCAGTGTAAAATGCTCGCCGTTTGCGCGCTGGCTGTGTCGTTAAAATCCATCCACCGTGTGCAACATAAATGTGTTTGACCTTGAAATACTTCTGCAGTCGAAGTATCCTCATCTGCTGAAGGTTCCTTGTTCTCGTTGGCTTTGTCTGCTTTGTCCACTTCTGCGTGTTATTATGTGAACAAAGAGTAACTGATGAGTAGTAGGGGATTTGGTTAATTTCAGGTTGAACATCACCCACAATTGATCGCAGCTGTTGCATTCTCATAGACTTTCCAATCGGCCCCTTTCGAAAAGAAGCACTAGACTCGAGTTTTGCCCTCATTATAGCTCGTCAGTATTGCATATCCTTGCCACTTTCGAGACTAGAAGTCCGGCCACGCTGTCCATGAGGCAACCATGTTTACCACTGCGCCATTGACCACACGTTAGGCACGGCCGAATTATCATCGCATGCAAACGTTCAACCACTTTCGCTTGTGAGTTATGATCAAGTTGCCCGATCGTCTCGATAGAAGACACAGCTACTGTCTGTTAACTCCAATCAATAACTCATCAACAATCCAAAATATCGCCTAGCAGGTTTAATGAGATCGGAGATTTTGACCTGTCCAGGAAGTCCTAGTCGCGGGGTTATCGATCCATGTACTGCCAACTGATCCTCATCCACAACACACACTTTTATAAGGCTGCAGCCAACAGGTGTGCGTAAAATTGGAGGTGGACTAATGAGAATAGTCCCCTGTTGGTTGATCTTTGGAAACTACTTACGTCTCTTACGTTGTAAGCTTTGTAACTCGTCTGCATTGTTCGAAATGTTGGAGAAGATGGATGTTGATCAGGTTCAGTGAAATCAGTTTTGTCGTAGTTTCATCTATTGGTTTGTGAAGCGAGGTTGATCATTAAAGTGCGGTTGTGGAGGCCGCATAGCAGCCAGCTTACCTACGTTCGCATTACGTTTATCTATTTGCAAGACTTCTTAACGTCTTCTCTTCGGAATAAGGGCCTCGTCCTTTTCTTCTTTTATTCATAACTCATTGCTTTTTCGCACAGTTATTATTGCAAAGCAAACATCATTATCTCATCTGGTTATGAACGTAAATATACAGAACGCTGACATCGATTTGGAATTATTGGATGAGTCATGTTTGCAGAGAGATGATCTGTTTTACTCATTTTACAACGTTTGCTGACTTAACACAATATAATTTACTCAATTGCTTACGTTTGACTTACATGGATATCTTTAAATGGACCTTTCATTGGTATCTCGCTTGCTTATGCGTAACCCGCAGACCTGTTTGGATTACTTAGTGACTCTAAGAAAAATACTTTAGGTAATCAGACTGATTTATGTTGATTGCCATGTGCACATTTGTGCTGTTACTCCTCTCCTATCCTCGTCATTATAAATACTCCATCTGAAACCATAGACCGGTCCACCTACCAAGATAGCATCAATTCATCAACTTTTAATTTCTTTTTCTTCAATAGGTATCTGCGAAAGTATTGAGAACATGCCCCCACCGTAGTTACTTTTGCTCGCATTCCTCTCCATTCATTTACATTACTCCTCATTAGCAGCATGGCAAACCGTAATGCCATGGTGTAAATGGACTGTTCGATTTGGTTTGGGCTTGTAACAACTCAGGTCGTAAACATTGAGGGCAAGCTATGTTGGTGACTTGTTATCGTAGTGTTGTCAATATTGCCAGACTTTATCCTATCTGTGTGCCTGTAAATCTTCATTGTAGTCAATGTCTTCAACCATTAGCTGACCCTGACTCCCATCGCTCAGATTCAGTCTGTCTTCGCTCTCCCGATCGTCACACATTTTTACATTGCAAGATTCAACGTTGTTCATCAAGTGTGCGGTTGATTTATTCTAATTGGCATTTGTTAACGTGAATCGCCTCTGGTTTCAGTATGGTAACCGTCTTGTCAAACCATGTAACACGGCTGTATGCATGTTACTGCTCTACGATCACAATATGTAGTCAATCCGCGTCCATGCTGTTTGTGGGATACTTTTGCCAACCGTTAACCTCACGATATCGTTGCTGATGACGTCAATTCCCCATAGATATTGATGTGGCTCGGCAACGTCTGTCCGGAGAGCGATAACCCTTCTTTAGGCGAATTAATTTCACGTACTCTCTTAAAGTGCCCTGACACGTTTTACGAATGCCCGCCCAGCGCTTATCATGTGGCTCTTATTTTTACACTGCGGATATAGGTGTGGTAAACACTTCGACCTGTGACCCGAAAGTGGACGGATGTTGTGAAGATATTATCATCGAGTTTGATTTGTGTAGGCCGTACCCGGCTTCTCGGCTGGTACCCAAAAGATGGTAGTGTCTCAGTCTAATAACTGTAAACGATATAGCAGCGAACTGTAGTGTGTCGCTGTATACGTTTTTAACTGCTCTTGTACACTTTTTGAAACCGTTCAAAAAATTTACAAAACAGCTTCGAAACAAAACAACATTAAATATGCGTGGAACGTAAAACCAACAAAAAATTTCCCTCTTTTATTGTTATCGTTTTTCTTCTTGTTTCATGTTGTTCTGTTTTCACTGCTTTCATTAACTACCTTTCGCCTCATGCTGTCAAGTTTGCGGCCGGACATGTTTGTTGAGTTCGACCAGCCTTCAAACGACTTGCACAGGGCTAACTTTTCCGCGTGATTCCACCTGTTTAAACTAGTTGATTTGACTGTTTTACTCTGTTTTTACAAACGCAGGCACAAATGTTCTATTTCGACCGCACCCCACAAGGTCGTATTTTAAATCGATTCTCGGCGGACGTTAGCACGATCGATGATATGCTTCCGTTTGTATTAAACGTTCTGCTTGCCAACACTGTCGGTTTGATCGGGGTGCTGGCTATTGCCTGCTTGGTGTTACCGTTTCTCTTCTTCGTCTTGCTCCCGTTGACGTTCATTTTCTGGTCCGTGCAACGAGTCTACCGAGGCGCTGCCCGTGATTTGAAACGAATATCTAGGTAAGTAATTTAGATTACTCTAAGTTCTCCTCAGAAATTCATGCTGCCTCCGATGATTCCCTCTCTTTCGCATAACAGTACTGCACATTGATTGATAAATGCACACTTTTCCAACCTAGTGTTCGTTTCGTGACTGTTTTTTTGTTTCGTGGGCCACCAGACACTGCATCGGTGGCGCGGTGTGAAACACCTCAGCACTTGTTTGAACTCCGTATGGATCGGAAATCATCCGTAATATTGCTGCTGTTGTGCCTTTCTCAATTCAGTAAGCAACACAGGGGTAGACCTGAACGCTTCGTTTGTCAGATAACCATTTGGTGCACGATATGCCCTTCGTAAGATTCCTGTTCGTGAATTGGCTGTTCCTATACCCACTATTGAGCACTGTCGACCCAGAAACGTTTCTTCACGGTATATCAGCTTCATTATTCGTTATTTTTCTTTTTTGCAACTACTTCAGTTATTTGGTTGGTTAGTTCGGTTGGTACTTGAAGGTGTTTCCGTGGGTTCAAGACGTCTGGTAGTATCCAGTTTGTACAGAGGTCCTTCCTCTCTCCAAACAAAGTGCGAAAAATTGGAAGCTCATAACCGCAGATGGGATGAACACTAGACCTTGATAGTCTTCTTCGCCAGAGACATATTTCATGAGCAAACTCCCATGGCAGCTTAACTACGCGGTGATTACATTGTCTTTTGTTCGAGTTCTTATATCTGCGCACATCTTTTGTATCACGAGGATCGGGACCACCTGAATGGGCGGGAGTGAGTTATGCAAAATGATAAGTCAATTATCTGTATGCTATTTGCCGCAGTCGACCTCAGGTATAGTCAGACCAGTTCTGACAGGCTATTGAGATATGGAACTCCGGGTGATTCAGACGGTGATCGTATAAGCACTTTAGAAGGCACTGCATTCTACTTGGATCTCTGAAAACGGCCATCCGAAAATTGACTAGTTGAGAAGAGGTTCAGGCGTATATCAGTTTATCCACGTGTCTGCAGACCGACGGCGAACGAGTTACGCTATTTTTCAAGTCACATACGTACACTGTGACGGTATTTGAATAGCAAAGGTATAGGGTATAACCACTCTGGAACGCTGTGCTTTTAACGGAGTTTCATAAGACGAGCGGTGTGTGGGGCATTATCGCATATGGTTTCGGGTTATTTGGACGGACGAATCGAGGCTCAGTTTGAAGCATCATGGTTAAAATGTGTGAGTTTGACTAGCAAGAAATCAATCAACACTTGAGGGACCTATGCGTCTCGTTAGTCAAAGCGACAGAGATTCAGCATAGGTTTGGTGAGCAGTCCGGATTAATGAGAAGTGAATTGGTAATACAATGTATGTCACTAGAGAAGGGTATTGCAGCAGTATCTTGGTATTTGCTGTTGAGATGATCGAATCATGAAGTGGCGATACACAGTATTTAAATAATGTTCATTTTTCCTAATGAAGTTGATGGGTGTTATCGTCTGGAACTTTTAGGTTGGCTTTGCGGTATTTACGTAAGCCTTATATGTATCCACGATCATGAGATCCGAAGTATCATGTAATTGTAAGGTGTCTGTCACGAGTTAATTCTATTCATGCAACCTATCGGCATACTCGCATCTGATTTTCTAGCTTATCTATCTTCACACATTTTCGTTTTACCTCGTGAAAATCATTTTTTGTGTGTTTGTAGTATTCCCATTTTTGTTTGATAGTATTCCCAATCGCTAAGTCATAACCTTTACATATTTGATTGTGTGTTCATTCTATCTTGGTCGTTTCAATCAGCGTCGCTCGATCACCGGTATACGCCCATCTCACAGATACATTGAATGGCTTGACAGTAATTCGAGGCCTCGGGCAAGAATTACGGTTCCGAAAACTCCTGACTGACGCTCTTGACACCCAACTGCGTGCTGAACTTGCTAGCTTGGCAGCGAGTTCGTGGCTAAGTATTCGTCTCCAACTGATTGGTACCAGCGTGGTAACAGGGGTGATTTGTCTTTCTTTGACTGGTCGGCTACTCGGATGGACAGAGGTGAGTTTATTGGTGTTGTTGCCACTAGGCTCCCTAATACCTCTCTCTCTCTGAAATCAATCTGGCTCGTACGAAATCACCTCATTCTTGGGATACTTTCCACCTAGCTAATCCCTTTGAATCTCATGGATGACCGTCATTTATTCTATCCAGTTACCCATTTGATCTCGACTTCCGTATAATTCCCAAACAATGCATTTCTTCATGACCTGTTGACTCTTAATTTTGCGAAACGAGTGATTTTCAGTGCAATCGTATAAGCCACTTTGGACTTCAGTGAGTGTTGTTGGCTGGTAAGTTATCAGGACTATTATCTCGGCTGAAATGTTTGATGTGCATCAGATGAGCTTCATATTTCATACACTCTGCTGAACAAGACGTTTTCACAGTGCCCTCATCAACTCTACGAACCACCCCAGTTATCCGTTGATGTCTTGAATTCGTCTGGCTTCGAAAGTAGATTGGTGGGATTGTGCGTTTGGCACCCGTACTTGCTGCATCGACAATGTTACGACCCTGTGAGAGCTGTGTGTACCCCCTGTCTTCTTACCACAAAAGTCTGCGTCATCACGTAAGCAATATTTTGTGTGTACAAATAAACCACAGTGCCATTATTGACAGACATCACTTTGTCGAAGATTGTTATGCGCTATGAGATAATCGCTTAAAATCAAATCATACTATGGTTGCCGTCCGTTTTGCTGTCATTTTTTCAGAGATGTAGTGCTCCTAACTGTAACGTTGTCACCTGACATTCTGCACAAAATGCTATGAAGACCGCTTATCAGGCAACGTTTGCGAATGGATTATCCAAGTCACCGCGGGAGTTAGCTGTTTCTTCTGGCTCTGACCTTGTTTCGATTACCTCTGATCCGATAGGTAAACGCAGGCCAGCTGACCAGAATCAGATCGGTTGCGTTTTTGTCACGGAATCTAGTCCGTCATTAATAACTTTATCTCGGAGTCCGAGTTGTTGGAACGTAGTTTCAGTCTTTCCTCCGCCTTCTTTCAAAGATAGTATTGAAAGAATGAAATCGGCACCAGTTGCATTCTTTAAAACTGTTGTTGCTGGTCACGAATTGGCGGATGATATTCCCATACAACAAAGCGTTCTGGAGCATCGGGATAGTCGTATGCATTGATTGAACAACTTGTAATGTTTTCATTTCGGGCTCCGCTTCTTTGTCTGATTAGAAGTCTTAGAACAACACGTAAGTGTTGTCATTGCAATGAGCTCATTTCCTGAATAAGGTATTAAGTAATTTATAACCATCCTGAGTATTTAGTAATTTGAGTAGTGTTCGCTAAGATTATCAGATATGCCTTTTCGTGTTTGATTCTGCTAAGACTGTGTCTTACAGTCATTGTCTTGCCGTGTACGTGCTGTCATGGCGACGTTCTGCTAACCGATTTTGTGGACTGTTCGCTAAAATGAATAGGCCATTTATTGTTTACCGGACCGCTGTGCCAAGTTCACACTTGACGGATATCACAGACAAAGTGCAAAGTTGCGTCACCCTTGCTTTCACCTTGGTTTGTATATTTATCATGTCCACACAAGGCGGTTGGCTTGTAAAGTTGTTTATCGTTTGGCCCTAATTACACGGTAATTGAAAATACACCGCCGCAACCAGCTAACCGTCACAACATCTGTTGTCAGTCTTACCGTAATATTTTCGTTGTTGAAACGTGTTATTCAGTGCCGCTATTTGTATATGACTGTTGTCGCGTGCTTGATGATTTTGGAACGCCCAGGACTGCCAAAATTCAGGTCTGATTTTATTATTTTTGGTTCATATCGTCGCTTGGCCACACTATATATATATATATATATATATATATATATATATATATATAG
>JTDE01002384.1:50522-66199 GCA_014338405.1 Paragonimus skrjabini miyazakii
CTATATATATATATATATATATATATATATATATATATATATAGCCACTTACCGATTGCCTGCCTCTCAAAATGCCATTTGACTTTGTTTTGTTTTTAGGTATCTGCTGCAGGACTGGCAGCTGCCTACGCTTTAAACATTGCAAGTCTCATGATCAGCACAGTCTACCTGGCTACAGAAACAGAGAAAAATTTGATCGCCGTAGAACGTTGTCAGGAGTTGACAGATGACACTCCTGTTGAATCGGAAATAGTGGCAGTCACCGTCACTGTAAGGATGCTCACCTATGTTATCATCGTCTGCATTGTAATTTTTTATGCGACTTGCTTCCGTTATCTTTTCTGGTTTCCGTTTTCCTGTTCATGAAGTACGCGATTGTTGGCTTCTCATATTTGCTGGTTGGTAGTTTGCTTTAAACCGACGGAGTTCATTTTGGGCATCCTGATGACAGTCAGGAAGTAAGAAATGTTCTTGGTCGTACTGTACGGGTAAATGAGTTTGCGTTGGGGTGGGTAGGTCACCCCAGTCGAACACACTGACCTTTGTAACCAAGCTCCTGTTTGACTTAGTTGTGGCATTTACCATTCATTTGTCTCTTGTTCCATTTTCCTGTTTTGTAGGGTGAAGTCTACGGGTTCACTGGTCTCATTGTTTCGCACTTAACTAACTGGGATGGACGGGTAACTTTTCATAAGATGTTGTTGGTTTGGATTCAGGCTATCTCATACCAAAGCGATGACACTGATCGCCCTATCAGTACCTTAACCCACTGGCAAAAGATGTTGGACGGTACAAATTGACACAACCCCGAAGCCGGGGACTCCGGGGATTTATGGGATCTGTGGCTGAAAAAGTTCAGTTCAACGGCAGCAGTTGCAATTTAATGGCTTGCCTGTTATCGTTGTTTAATTTCGCCGTCTGTTTTATGAGGACAGTTTAATATTGCATGGTAGATTTGTCACAGATGCTCTTTTGCTGTCACTTACTGCTTGGTTGTTGAATGCTTGAGTTTATCAACTACGTCCTATCCCGTCTGTGTTTTTTTTGGGTGCAAATTTGGACTTGTTCCTATAGTCGTATGACAGTCAAGTATCAGTATCAACCACTGTTATATACCTGCTGTTGCCCAAGCTGATCGTGATGATAACATTGTGAACAACTCAATTGGAAAATTTCCAAAAGGCATATTTATACGATCGCAATGAAATCGGCAGAGCTCATAACAATTCTCGGACCAACTCTCACTCCCGATTCCCAGTAACCCATGGACCTAAAGACGATCATCGAGTGGGCTTTATCTATCACCCAACGTGAAAGCGGGACATGAGACTAACAGCCATGTTTTCGGGTTTTGAGAGGTCTTGAGTCTAGCTCACTTACCGAACCGATCTATTTCACCTGCCGGATCTTGAGCTCAGAAAAGACTAGTGCCTGTTTAAAATATCAGAGACGGTAATTCCAATCTTCTGAGAAAATCGACAGATTTTCCGAGGAAGTAGACGTCCTTAACACACGTCCAATTACCTAAAATACGCATATTTTTTTTCATGGAATTGAGTGCATCATTTATCTGTTGACAATTTTGACCACTGCTTAATTCATAACTCTGACACTGGGAAGATAATAATGCACTTGTAGGCAACAAAATTGACCTGGCGGCTTGTATCGTTCAATCTAGACACGTCCAACGTATACATTTTCCCACCAACTAGACTACCGTCACTTTGACTTACTGCACTTCTACAGACTGCTCTGACCAAATAATCTCACTCATGGTGACTAACGCCAACTGGTGTTGCTTTGGTCCCCTCGTCTTGCCGAATACTGGCAATTAATCTGATCTACTTTTCTTACACTTGACCCTCACTTGCTCATCAGAGTTCGCACGGGTTTGAGAAGCTTGAGACGTGATTTTCAAGGCACGTGAAATTTGGGAAAACTGCAAAGTCTCAGCTTTGTAAAAGCTTGTGCAATATGTAAAGATAATCCTGATTGTTGCAGCCAACCATCATAGGATCAACTGCGAAAAAAACCAAAGCGTATGTTGATAGTACATTCGTCATTCTTCATGGAGTAAGTCGAACGAAAGAGGATAACTAAGAGTTTTCAGCTTTCGTTATCATTCTTTTCAGGGTGAGACTACCGAACCCTGAATCTCCACCGCAGACGTTGTCAACTACTGCATCTACTCATGACGGAAAATCCAACTTGGAATTGTGGAAAACAATTTAACAAATGGCTGATGAACCTTGTTGAACGGGACTGTCGCGTAGGCAAAGTAGCTACTATCGAACGCCTCGCTTGGCCGTAGGATGTTATGCTGATCGTCCTGTCGTTGAAATTCCTATTGTTGAGAAACTTCTCTCACACGCATAGTGCCTTGAACAACCTTCATATAATAAATGAATCAGGTTTTTTAAAAAAGAAACCAGGGAAAACGCTGAAACTGTTACCAGTGCATATAGAATTTCCCTCAATGCAAACGCGTTCGAAGCTGATAAGCGTAACAAACAGCCTAGCGACAGAATCAAATTCACCATGTCACTTTGCTTATCAGACTGAGACAAGAGTCAGACCTAAATACTGCACGAAACCTTGAGCAGCTTTCGATAGAATTTATTCCGGTAGTATTTTATTCTGTTTCCGTTTGATTTTACCACAGTATTACTCGTTTCACTGTGTACCTCAACAGTAATATCAGTGGGGGAATCAGAAAGGCGTTGTCTAAGTGAAGCGTGTGAGTTTGCTTGACTGAAGTCTTCACCGTTAGGGATGATTTGACACAATGTTGAAGTAGGTTTCTTACCTTTTGGGAATGTACTCTTATAAGTTCGAAAAAACCTTGCCACATTCAAGTTGGTTTTCGCATACTAATTGTGGTTATCGGACTAAACCCAAATAGACTCATTAAACTCAGTATGCTGACCGACGCACACCATAACAATTAGCGATCGTCTGAAGTGTGGAAGACGGGCTGGTGGGTCACGATTCTAGTTCAAGAAGTTGAATAGATGACGGGCATTCCCAGAGTACGACGTGATGGTAGTCCAGTGCATGTACAAGGTGCTATCGCGTGAACTGGGAACATTGAACGAGTCTTCCTTAGTCACATCGTCGATAGTTGGACGTTTGTTAGAGATTTACTGCAGGCACATTAATTCCAAATGCGGGACTTTTGTGGTTTTCGAAGTCAGGTGAATCACCTAATGTGACATGTAAAAATGGGTGATAAATAGTGATTGGGTGAAACAACCTTTATCTGTCAAAAGTCACGAAAACGATGTCTCCCAAAACGCTCGTAGCATCATCCACTTGATTTTCCCCCCTCCGTGAATGGTTACGCAGCCCGTACACATGTAAAAGTCTGACCAAGGGCAACTCAGGTTTCGTCAAATGTACTTGTCGGATCCGTGCTGGTTGTGTGCTCCAACCTACCTTGTTCATTTACTTATCTAACCGTGTCTGTAGGGTTGGAAAGAGAAGCGATTCTACTAGGTTCCATGGACGCATCAAGTTATTTTAAGGTTATCCAACGAAAGAGCTATGTAGTTTATGTTCAGGAGTGGAATGGAGCACAGGCTGAAATCGTTCGGTCAGATCACTATAAGTCCTAATATTGACGGCGATCACAGTGTGCTCGAACCATTATGTTTCATAATCTGTGCCACTCAAATAGTGTCTACAATTGGTTTGTCCTTATCGTTTTAGGAGGGTACAGACAGCTATCGTGAAATTCAATAAACACGAGAGCAAATACAAAAATGTGAGGGCAACTTCCATACGAAGTAGTCATCCGTTCCACTTGATCCATCTTATCTGTTGTGTTCCTTGATTCGCTGCCTTTTTTCCATTGTAGGCCCCTGTTCCATCGAGGCGAAGACGGGAGGCTCAAATTTTGGCACGCACGACTACGAACTTGTCTGTGCCAGATTTTCTGTCTACTTGGCCATCTGCCGGACGCATTGAGTTTCGAGATGTATCGCTCACCTACAGACGCCATGTTGCAGGTCAATCCAATGTACAGGCCCTGAACGCGGTCAGCTTCATTATTGAGTCTGGTCAACGTATGGGCGTTGTCGGACGCACTGGGTCCGGCAAAACTAGTTTGGTACGAGTGCTTCTGCGTCTGGTTGATCATCTGCCAGGACCACACACCAATGGACATATTGCAAGGCAGTGTGGCTTTGTCGGGGCCAGCGGTCAGGTAGGCTATGAATAGTTATGACTAGAAATAGGTGACCACTTAATCACCAAACAATCACAAATTGGCTTCTTCAAAGTATGGACTGACGTCAGTCGGCAAGGATAGCTACTTGTTCAACTAGTGTTTCATCGGTTGTTTAACATATGTTCTTTCTGACACCAGTGTTAGATATTAGGCTCCCAAGCACAGTTCATTCACGGGGAAAGCCAAAGTCTTCTTTCCTGAGGACAGCCCTGTAAATTATCAAGCCAATAATCATTGATCACAAAATAATAACACGCGATCATGTCAAATGAGAACTTATTTTTGAAAAATTTCGTTGTCTTTAACTATTTTGTACAGTATCTTTTAATTTTTGCAAGCTCACATTGAGGGTTCGTCACATTTGGATACTGTTTTGGAACAAACACGAATCTGTTCTAAAATACGAATAACCCTGTAAACTTCATACACGATTCATACATTATTCGCTTTCAACGACATCCTCATCGTCACTATTTACGCTTCCATCACTCAGCTTTATGCCGTAGCTGTGAGTACCATGACTCGGACTACCAATTGAAGAACTGGTACGAACGTACGAAGCAAAAATACTGTGCAGAAATCATACGACAGGTTCTTGAAGTTGAATCAACAACCTTACAGATATAGATTCGCCATTGCCTGTAGTGCATTGCCATATCTGAGAGCGTCTCCAATCAGTGATATCGGTGGTCGCGCATTCCCTCAACTTGACATGCAACGCCTGACAATCCTGCCGAAGGAAGCAACAAATATTTCAATAGCCCGTGATCGCGCCATTGTCAGACCGCTTCACGGTTTCTCCCAACTGTCGCACTTGAACGCTGCACGGCGCGACAGAAGCTCCGTTGGGGTATAGAGCGTATGAACTAACCAGACTAAATTGTGTGTTTTAACTGCCTTGATCATCGGTCACGAACTTGCAAATTTTTCAAACACGCGCCGACGAACTGTCACATCACTCACACAGTCAGCTTGTTTGGTATAAGCTATTCGGCGAAGACAACGGTGATCAAATCCCGCATATGTATGCGTATTTTATGCACGAATGGGTCAAGTCTGATCTGTACTGAGCATACACATACGTTATAAATCCTGCCTTTAATCGACAGTCGGATATTTACGATGTCTCAGATGATGAAGATTAACAAATTCATCCGCGTGGACACTTCATGTGCTGTATTACAAACTAATGGTGTGATGATGAGTGAACCAATCAACAGTCTGAGGTGGTATGCTGACAACAACAAGTGTGGTATCGGAGCCAATACAATTATGTAGTAACCGCTTACTCCTTGACAGTTCAACGCACATTTCGTGTAGACCAGTCGTATGATTCAATCGAATCAGCATAATTTGCATATTGTCTATAAAAGTAGACAGAATTATGTTATCCACCTATTCAGTATCGACCAGCTTGCTACCTGAAAGTAGTCCCATTCCAAGATCTCTGGAATCTCTAAGTGCTATGTTAAGAATATCATCAATTAAACACGATTTACTTTCTTCCCATTCAGATGTATGTGACAAGGACAAACCCTGTGTATTCATGTGGTGTTTATTGTTTGATAGGGAATAACTAGACCATAATACGTGTCGTTGGCGAAAAGATGAGTTCTTTCCAGATTACCCCCTTCTTCCCCATGGCATATTTCTTGAGCGCGTCCTAATATTGTTAATGCATAGGTTACTGAAAGAAGCCGTTGAATCGTATTGATTGTATGTACCTATATAGTTGACTGCCTGAGTGTTTCAAGAGTCTGCTTATGAGAAGTCGTATCTTCCTTAAAAGTGGTGACAACGTAAAGTGTTCCATCACTAAGCAAGTTTTAAAAAATGAAGTATTCTGACAAGCAGAAATTGCAGTTTCCGCTTGGAGGTAGGAATATCAACTTCATGTTGGTCAATGACAAGCGAACGAGTCCCACGGTCATGAAGAAAACGCACTGAAAATGTAAATGTTTGGTTTCCGCAATTTGTGTTCTCAAGTGCTACTTGGCATCCAAGCTTTTCGAGTAGGGCGGCCGGAATGTTTATTTTTACTGCTAATAGGCGGAGTCAGAATTTCTCTAGGTGGCACTGTGCTATGTGAGCATTGTACCGCTTTCGTTAGACCATTTCTTTTTGACAGACATCTGTCCTATGAATAAAGGTGTAACTGAAAGGAACTGTTCTATCGCAGTTGAATAACCAGGTGACTATTGAGAATGTAGTCTTGCCGCTTTCAAGACTTTAAGCAGTATGCTCAGAGGATCTTCCACCTTGGCCTATCTTCGCTCTTTGCCCTCTTTTAAAGACAGAAATATGCTTCTACGTACTGTAGCTAGCCTGTAAGCCTTGGTTCACTCAAAAATACTTTTCTGCCTTTTGAAAGCTTAATACCCGACTGATGGTATTCACTCCAATGGGCCTGATAAATAAGCACCGATCAGATGCTATATTGGTTTAACAGATCGCCCGAACTTAAAGAAAGACGTGCATCTACAACTAGCTCCACAGCAGGTGCAACCCGTTAGTGTTACATGGGAACACAGATTGACCAGTTTGAACTACTGATTGTTCTCTGTCATGCGAACGATACTCAGACTCAGGGTACCGGCACACTCAGCCATCACGTGTCGCCGCCAGAATATTTAAGCCTGTGCTATCCGGTTTACGATGACGCATACATGTAAGCACGTGTATGCTTTCCATTCGTCATGTGTAGTGCATCATTTAAGAGGACGTTTGCGTTATATATATATATATATATATATATATATATATTTGATGAGTAGTAGGGACTTCGGTTTTCACATAAACTGAACGTCACCCACAATTGATCGCAGCTGTCGCATTCCCATAGGCTTTCCAGTCGGCCCCTTCCAAAAAGAAGCACTAGACTCGAGTTTCGCCCTCATTAGAGCTCGTCAGTAGTGCATATTCTTGCCACTGTCGGGACTAGAAGTCCGGCCACGCTTTCCATGAGGCAACCGTTTTTACCACTGTGCCATTGGCCTCACGTTAGGCACGACCGAATTATCATCGCATGTGGACGCTCAACCACTTTCGCTTGTGAGTAATGATCAGGTTGTCCGATCACCTCGAGAGGGGAGACACAGTAACTATCCTGTTAAATCCAATCAATGACCCCTCGACTCGGACTTCTCTCTAAGTTAAAATCACAGAAATCATTAACTTGTTGAGCGATATTTTTATTACTGTTGAGTAACAGGTGATTTTATTTTTCACATAAGCTGGATATCACCTATAGGCGATTGCAGTTGTCGCATCCCCATATTTCAATAAGACTCAAAACCTTTCCCGAATGGGTGCTTCTATCATCGTATCTGTTGAACGCATTCGTCTCTTCCATGAAAAATTATCTTTAGGAACGATCAATCCTTCCCACGTCGTCAATACACTGGACTCATTCTAGTGGTCTTCAAATATTTTCGGCACATTCTGCCTGCAGTGTCATTGCCCCTTCATCACTCAACATGTATTACGTGAACGTAAAAATCATTTGTAGATTGCAAACGCAGTTACTAAAAACCAATCCGTTCACAAGTCAGCTTAAGGGTTGAGCCTAGTACAGCCGTATTAGCATATGAAAATTAGGCTGGAAGTCGTCTAGGGGAGATCTTAGATCCACGTAGTCAGACATCTTCCTTGTCCGTCCAATTTTCCATTATCACCCCCTTAGTTGTTGCATCCATCCCTCAAATGGCGATTCCACCCACTTCTAGAAACTGGACTCAAGTGAAGATATAATCCTGATCTACTCCTCCGCACAGCTGTGTCGTTATGTAATTAACCACTACATATGCAAAAGAGCCGTTATGCCTAATAGAATCAGTAGTTAGCCCACGAGGATGTTTAGCTGGCGTGCCGGAAATAAGGAAGAAGTACAACCGGTTGTTCTGTGAAGTAAATTGGATGCAAAAAGCGAGTGTTGCTTATGTGGAGGCGGGCCGTTTCTGTTAAATTGAAGTTTGACCAGTCACAGTTCGGACACTAGAAGCGAAGTGAATACACAAATTCCTTTTGTGAATACCGTCCCTGTTTCTGTCCAGGAATGGCAATAGCTTCCTCCCTACACAGTAGGTTCAGACACTGTCGCGAAGTGACTACATTCAAAATACCTATTCAAGCAGGTATGGCTTGTGAGATAGTTCTGTTAATTGTTTGTCGTCATTTTCTTCTCAGGATTGATGTTGTTATTGGTCTCTTCCGGTAGTCGGTAATATCTCACTCATTTTCTTTGCACGATACATATTTCCAGGTATTGGTCGACGGAATTGATGTACGAACCGTGCCTTTACACCTGCTTCGTTCCCAAATACTGGCTGTGTGTCAAGATCCGTTTCTATTCTCTGGACGTCTGCGTGACAATTTGGATCCTGACGGGTAGGTCACTTCTGGTTATACTGAATGTGATGCTCATCGAATTGTATACTTCCCCTCCCTCTTTGGTCTGTGACACATTTGAGGTAGCCTCGTGAGTTTCTTAGCTCTTTTACAGAACGGACCATGAATCTCGAGATAGGTGAGTAGTAATGACACCGACTGATAGTCACTATTTTGGGCTTAGATCCCGGTCACCTTGTTTTGAGACGCATCTTGTGATGAAACAGTCTGGACGCATCACGCTATAGTAATCGATCGACTCAGTTTGGATGGTATGGTCGTAGGTGTTGGTATGGTTCTACTCAGCTAATCAGATTGCATCCGTGCAATCGAACGTCTGTACGCTATTTGGACTGTATTTTCTCGCATTTGTTTTACGCTGCCCCCTGTAACGTGATTTGTTCTGCTACCCTGACTGCCATATATGACAGTTCCATTTGATTCGCTGTATGTCAGACTGCCGTGTATGATCATCTCATTTGATTTGCTTCATTTCTTGTCGATTGTGTATGGTAACCGTTTTGTCCTATAACTTTAGACTCGTTCTTCAAATAAACGGTGTTGCTGCGTCTCTTCTCTTTCTCGGTTTTGGGTCAACAATTGAGCGCGTAACCTAAGGGACGATCCAATACACGTTGACGCCCGCCTGGGTTTAAATGGGCTGTTAATATCCAGCCCGCACGTGATCTCACCGTGCTTCCCGGAGAGCGTGTGGGTGCTTGTGTACTTTCGTCACCAACTCACGTCCATTTACCCGCAGTACAACAGCACAGCATTCACTGTGGCTCAGATGGCCCACGCTACTTTGCCTTAGTGACCGGTGGCAAGCACCAATTAGGTGACTTAAAAGCTTATGTCTAGACTTATTTAGCTGCTTAGTTTTTTCACAGGGGATTTGTGGAATGTTCGCACAACCTACACAGCATGAGAGTTTTGTTAATTTCATGAGTCAGTTAACATACCTAGTCGCTATTCGTTAGATGTATTTACGGCCCTAGGATGGTTATGCTGTTCGCGGAGACAAAACTGGATTATCTCTCGTTATGCGTCCTAGCACAATGCCCGCATTTCGGCCCACTTTAAAAATTAATCTGCTTATTTCAGCCCTTACTCTATGCGTCAGACTGGCTGTCATCCTGTTGCCTCGTTCTGAATAAATGAGTTGGTCATACAAAACCCATACCTTTTCCTAATAACACTTTCGCGTGTCCCTGTAGCTCCGTGTGTTTTTCTCGTGTTGTAAAATATCTCTGGAGTGTCCTAACTCAGCAGATCACACTAGTGCAGTGGGACACATTGAGGGGAGTCAGAAACAGCGTAATCGTGTCCCACCTTTGCGGTGTTTTACACGGGCAAACCTGACGGGGTCTGGTCAGTGCTCACTACACGCCGCTTAGACATGACTGTGTTTATTTAATTGCTGCCTCTGGGTCACAACTCCCTCTTTCATCGCCCCAGTACATGTGTATGTTCCATCTCCTATGGTCAGCTGCTGCATATTGACTCTACCCAGTTGGAAAGCCTTTAAGTGCAGGTGTTAGGATTCCAGTTCAGTGTTTCCTTTCCTACCCTATTCTCCACTGCGCCAGTGTGATGCGATTTGGTGACGTGAAGTAACGTTGGAGAAACCTCTCGGATCATCCCAAACTGACTCCGAGTCAAAAGCAAATGATATCGAGACATCTTAAAATGGAAGAGATATAGGCACATTCGTTTGTCTCACTTGATTTGCGCTGTCCAGAGCCCAGTTTGCATAGACAGTGTGAGTTGTGCTGCTATGTTCTTAGTTGATGAAGTGTGCTACAGTGTCACAAATTCGCATCCGCGTTTTTTTCTGAAGCGCATGGTATGACGGTAAAATCTTCATAATAGGAATTCTAAGAAAATACTTATCTGAATTAATCATAACCGTTGTATGCGGTCGAAGTCAGTGGCTGAAAAGCTTTCATACGTAAAAGTTTTAAAAGTAATATGTCGACACGATAATCAAAATACGACCACTATTTGTGCAGCCAATGACGCTGCACGTTGCACAATCTAACAGCCTAACTGGACATGCGCAGTAGTTTTTTTTTCCTATACACCTACATTTCGTTCATGGCGTTAACTGTCTCGCTTGAATCGTGAATCTCCTGTTGTATCGTTAGCACTTAACATATGAACTGCAAATGTCTTATCTTGGTCACATATATCGCATTATCCTAATGGATCGCTATGTTTGTTCATTGCCTACTATTTATTTATGTGTAGTGCAGCCTAATTTGATCACGAACACCTTCCGGGTACAGTCCACGTCTGTATATACATTTGTTAGACCTGAGGTATTACTCACCTAACCATTTTGTTGTGTATAAGCCCTTGGTTGCTTATTTTGTTCTGTCTATGACTATTCAGTCAATTTTATGCAAAGGAGGCTTCTTCAGTTACCTGCAAACACCATTTTTTGATGGCGCTGATTTGTTCAGGACAATTCCAACCAGTTTCATCTTCGTTCATTTCAAACACAGCGCAGCTTTAGTAGCTTGGCTGTTTAATTTTCATGCTGTCTCACTTCACGAGCAACTTGTGAACACTAACTTCATCGCCAAAGATGACAATACATCAGTAATTCGCGCTGATGCCTAACTGTCATACACCGTGCAAACAAACAACCGAGCCATAAATTGAATTACAATGCCATCAACAAAACACCCTCCTTACTGCTTTTGTTGCCCGGAATCATTGAGTACACTCACTTCAAGGACATCTCGACCAAACAATGACAGCACACACCATAGACTTCTTACAAAATGGCTATCCAGAGCGTTTTGTAGACAAGACTAGCGGAAAAGAAAGCAGTATTTATCTCTCTACCATTCAAAGGGGATACACTTGCGGAAACAATCACTAGGAGACTTAGCACTATCATCAACATTCTATGCTGCAAAATTACATATCTGCTTCAACTCTACTCCAGCTTTGTGTTTACGATTAAAGGATAAAGTGCCCGTTTCTGCGGCTTCTTTTTGTGTATACTCATTTACTCGTTCCTGTGGAACTAGTTACGTGAGTTGCACGACCAGGCGCTTATCTGAACGTATTGGTGAGCATCACCCAGCTTGGATCAATAGCGGAGTCACCAAGATAATTGCTAGCGCAATTGTTGCACACCTCGTTGATACACATCATACTATCAACCTGAACTCCTCTTTTCGTCCGATTTACCGAGTCAACGCCAGTCACTCAAAAGCTGTTAGATGTCGAATTTTAGCCACAGCTGAAGCGATTAGAATTCGATTGAAAAATCCACCCTTGTACGCACAAAAACCCTTTGTTCAGGCGTTGAAGTTGCCATGACCAACCACCCACACCACGACCGATCAAACCGTCATGGTTCCAGTTGCATCATAATGGTGACGTAATCATATCAAAACGTTGTTTTTGTGTGTGCCGATGACGTGTCTGATCTCACTCATACATGCTACTTGTTTTTGTCCATTTCGCCTCGACAACTCTGTTTCATACATATTGTTATGTAATTAGCCTGATGATGAATAACCGAAAACGAGCTTGTTCGCTACACTATTGTTTTCTGATTCATAATTTGTTTGCGGTTCAGCGAGGACAGATGTAAACTTGTGCACACCCCCCATCAAAACAGTACTGCTTGTGACCGACCACGCTTACCGTATTCTCAGTTTTTTTTTTATCTAGCTCCTTTGGACGACATGCACTGTATTTGAGTTTCGCTCCTGTTAGATTTCGTCGATGGCGCATATTTTGCCACCGATCAGAGTTAACGGGACAGTTGCTACGTCTCTTTTGAAGGCGACCGGACAATCTGGGCATCGTTTACAAGAGAATGTGGCTAAGCTCTTATATGTACTAATCCATTAACGCCTAGTGTGAGGTCATTTGCACTGTGGCCAACACGGTTACTTCATGAAAGCGTGGTTTAATTTCACATCACGGTCATGGCAAGGATATGCAGTACTGACGAGCTCTAACAACAGCGAGACTCGAGTATAGTGCTTCTGGTCCAAAGGGGCCGACCACAATTCTTTTAAAGCCCATATTTGCGGGCACATTCTCGATGACCGTTTTTAAGATAAATCATCATTCCTATTGTTGGATATTAGAGAGGACTGTAACTGGCTTATCAGACTGTGCGTCACTCACTGTAAACTTGAATCATTGATGAACTACCATGTTGTTCGTTTTTGACGGTTTTCGAAACATCACCTTGTGTATGTACATGACATCTTCTTAAAAAGCGCATACTCCAAACGAAATTTGGCAAAAGTGAATCCATGAAAGTTGGAAACCTTGCAACTTTTGAGTACATTCCAACTGCGTTGAGGATTTTCCGGTATATTTTGAGGACTACACTAAAAGTGTGTATGTTAGTTTTGATGAACGTCTTTACTGCGAACCTTACTAATTTCACTTGCGGCATGTCCCAGAAATCATGGAAGCAAAACTCCCGTGAAATGTCATAGATAAGTTTCGCTTGGGAGTATTTTTCTCTATATCTATAACTTGGAGATGTCGGTATTTGTAGTGTCAAGTTGTCATTCGTTATCCAATACTTTCTTCATTCATACAGACTATCATTTCACAGCATCCATGGTGAGTATACATGTTTCTTTGAGTCACTGTGGTTGGTACAATCCTACGATCGTTTACTCGACAAGATAGCTACATTTGGCTCATCGTGTGCATTCACAGAGATCGACGTTCATCATTTGCCTAACGAGCCTCACAGTTCTCCCTAAGAAGTACCAACTGAAAAAAAATCGGATTAGGGCTATTTCTCGGTATACGCACAAAGATGTGCGCGTACATCTTCATGAACCCTTATACGCAGCCTCGTTCACATGTTCCGACTGTTGTTCAACTGTCAGACGGCACCGTTCCACAGGGAGATCGACACCAATGGTGCTGTTGATCAAATTCCACTTTGCCGAAGATATAACGAACTGTCGATTGCGATGCCCTGTACAACTCTTCTACCTAGATCTGCGGGCTTTTGGTTGAAATAAACACTCTAGAATTCGTATCTTCTCGAGTTTTGCTAATCATATGCCCATTCTGAAGCAGAATAACGTGCAATCGGGCTATCACTGTGTCCGCGTTTCACTATATAGATGTTGGAAAGACTTAGTGTTGAATCAGACGGGCGTCCGCGAGTTCAACGAGCAGTTGTTGCGTGGCTGAGAACGAAATCGCGCGGTACGCAAGGGAACTATCGGTGTCATAGGTCGTGATGACATGACTATATGGCGTTCCGATATGTACGGCCGCGAATGTGCTGGCCATCTTGGCTTAGTAGGTCACCAGCGTATTCATAGTGCACCGTCGGCGAAGAGGTGACGAGTACGTTAGGCTCAGATAGGTCATATGAACATATCCATTCTGTTTTTTTAATGATTTCATCGGCCATGACTGATCGTTTGGCAACTAATTCGCTCCTGTTTACAGAAACTTGGGTGTCTACGATCCTCTACCTAGTCTTCTCTTCAGCTTTATTGGTGTATTGTATAATGAATCGTTTGCCTGTTGTTTTTGTAGTCCAATCCGAATATTGTTCTTCAGTCGTATCCTCTCTGGAATGCAGTAACCTGCATCCGTATACTTGCCATTGCAGTCTCTCTCTCTGTTTATTTTCCGAGAGATAAGGGTTTTCTTTTACTGCTAGCTGTTCAATTAGCTAACCAGCATTGACCGACTGGACACAAAAGCCTCACTCATACACCTACTTGTCTTATTCCTTCAGGTTTACATCGGATACGTAGTGTGTGAGTGGAACCGCAAGTGGTGCAGTGCAAGCCACTTGGGGTGATGATTTGAAGCGCAGGCGTCCTTTGATTTCGGCCAGTGTGACAGGCTAATCCGTTTCGGATGCCGCCAACGGTTTCACTATAGTTCCATGTGATCTACACTAAAAGAAGCCAATAGGTATAGTGTTTATCTCTAGTTTGATCGGAAGTCAATCTGAAGTTGACGATGCCTCGAATCCGTAACAGATGTTTGTGCGGGCTTCCGTAGGAAGTACAATATGACTGTAGTCATATTCTCACTGGCATGTGGTCGCTCACGGTTATACAATATCTGATATACTCTCGATTGAGGATAGAGTGGAACTATTTACTTTACTCAGTTGGGCAGACTGAAGAGCAAGCGTGTCGTAAATAACCCTCTCCCGTCGATTGTCGTGCACGTTTATCATTTTGGTGTATATCATTTACTTCCGGAAAGTACCACCAATTATCGATGCAATTAAGTACCGTCAATCATTAGTACACCATTCGGTGACTGTCACTGATGATCTGGAGTAAGCTTGTCATCAAACCACCCTTCAATGTTGGACGCAAAAAGCAATCATAGTTCACTCTTCCCATTTGTGCACATCAAAAATATTGAGCCGTCTTGGATCTTGCTGAAGTTTGTGAATAGCACGATAAGTTAGTGTTTCCATTCTTCTATTCCTTATGTGATGCTGATGTATGGCAACGAGAAAGTGTTAAAATGGTCTGCTTTGAATCATTCCTCCACAAAAGTGGCTGCAAAGCCGGTGTCAGTAACGAAATATAACGACTATGAATTTGTCCACTTCTTGTGCAGCGTTTAGAAACCGCAAATATCCAAAAATGTCTGAAATCGGCTAGGTCAGATGTGCGGAAATTTGGAGGCATGACGAATTTTAAGGGTACTGAAGAGTAGAAGTCAATTTGTATAGGAAAAGGTACACTCGGACTGGGATATGTTGGTTTATGAGAACATTTTAGAAAGTGCTGCATATCGAGTTTTCCCCATGAATCACTGAGCGGTTTGAATATGATACATTGATAATGCTGGTTCCAGTTGTGAGATTATTCAGCTCTCAGCGAGAATTCGTGGCCACTGCAATATTTTCTTGTATATGCTGAATAGCCCCCTTTTTTCGTATTGAGAACGCATTCTGCCCTTTTCATGATGTTACCAGTCGGGTACGACCAGTTCTGAATGTTGTAATCGTTGCTTAGCTTACAGACGACACTTCTTTATTCAGCAAATGTGTCCATAGGTGGATGTTTGTCGGATT
>JTDE01002384.1:73691-93352 GCA_014338405.1 Paragonimus skrjabini miyazakii
GTCCGCATCTGTAGCGTAAGTCACTACAACTTTCCTCCTTCTTCATCTTCAAACCAACCATTTCCTGAGTTAACTTTCCCACTGCACTCCCAAGGTCATCCAGTTCACTTAGTCCGTTTGCCTCCAACTCGCTGAATGTCAGGAAGTTTTCTGCCAGCAACTGTCGAGCCGCATCAGTCAATTGTTTAGAAGTCTTCGGACATGCGAGGACAGTAATCTCAAACTGATTCCAGACTGTTGGTAGCATTCCCTCCAAGAACTGACCCGTCATCATACGTAGTTTTGAATCGTGATCCGACTATGGCATGGCTTTTGACAACGCTGCCCGCAATGACACGGCATACACGAGAGCGTCACCTTCTGGGTTAAGCCGGGCGCTCTTTCACCGCCACTTGGTCTCCTGGCAGTTAGCGGGGCTGCCGAACTGAACGACCAACGCCTTATTCGCGGCGGCCCACTCCAGCTTCGCAGGGCCCCTTCGTGCCACCTCCGGCACCGTCTTCGCTCCACTCTTGAGGAGTATTCGCAGGGTTGGCAGCTTCGTCCGATCGGTCTTCCCTGTGACCACTTCGGCCACGTCCTCGAAGTCCTCCGGGAAACTCCGGACGTCCTAATTCTCGAACGACTGTGGCCACAGGACATTCATTCCCAAATCCGCGCCAATTGTTGTCAACCACGAACGCACATGGTGACAGGATTGTTTATCCAGCAAATCAACATATGGGTTATACGTTTAAACATCACAACAAACAAACTTATTTGCATGTCGCATTGATTCAAGGACGTCACGGTTGTTCATGAATGGGAAATACTATTTCACGCCGGCGCGCATTCCAATGTCTCTTGTCTTTCCCACTCGTTATTTCCATATCAAAATGCATGCTCATACCTTACTACTGAGTAGTAGTGTGAGTAGCATAATGCGATAGCTCTTCCTCACTGTACTGATAGGCCCCGGTCGTTGCGATATGCTGAGGTATATACTCTGAGATGTTGGTAGGAAATTCTGTCTATGGATGGATTCGACTATTAGCTTAGGGCTGTCATTGGACGATGGTAATAACTATTTCACCCCTGTACGTTCGGTTTCACATTTGACCCCCTGTTTTCAGCCTTATAATCTCTTGTTCTGTATTACACACTTGATAATAAGCAGAAAAAATAGCCAGGCTATAAATATTGCGCATCAACGTTCTTAGCTGTGCTATTACCATGTCCTCTCATTCAGGTGGTTACTGAGAGCACAGTTCACTGCTTTTAGGAGAGGGCGCATAAGGATTTAGTAGATGAAAGTCATGCACAATTTGGTTCTACGAAGTGACTTTCCGTGTCAAACGGTGCGTCAGATACGACACTTTGAATCCCACATGAACGACAAGTGGTTGTTTTCATCACTGTGAACGAAATATACGTATCCGTTGTGACCGCAAAAGACGCTTGGCCTGCTAATTCGTTTATTGCACGAACTTCCGTACAGGTCATGATAAACATGGGACCACAAACGCGTACACTCATTTGCACGGCTCAAGTGCACTTACATACATATGGTGGAAGTACGTTGTCATTCGTCCTAGTGGCACTTTTCCCATAGCGCGTACAGAATATTCTGATAGTCTCTTCTCGTCCGTCGTTTTCCTGGCGTTGGGGGCTTGCTCTTTTGTTCTTGAATGTCGCTTGTGAGTAGTATACTGCATGCGAGTAGTATACTACACACAACGAAACCGCCTGTTATACAACAGTATCCACCAAAAGTGTGCAGAAATGAACTGCCCATCCTGTCGAAATACGTAGCGTCAAAGCCCAAAGATGTCGCAAAAAACATCAAGTTAGTCGGTTCAATATATCATGACAAACACACTTTAGTAACCGGGTTCCCTCTTAAATTGTTAATCAAAACTCGAGGATGACGTAACAGTAAATGAGGCTTGCATTTCCTAGAACGTTTCCGACAATTCTCCATACAGTACGCATTCCCATTTGCTGGCTACATTACACTGTCAACTCAGGAGGAACTGTGAAAACCTTGGCGTGGTCCCGCAGCATCGTGTAACAAACACGCAGTTGCCAAGACAAACAAGTACACATAAAGTAAATAGAATAAAATACAGCGAGATGTACAGCAATAACAAAACGAATAGAAAATATCTCGGCGACGTTTTCACTGTATGGGCTTCTATTTTTGGAAATAACATAATGAAAAACAAAAGCGACGAAAGCAACAGGCGCAGCAACATTGCCGCCACTGACTACGGCTTAGTCACATCTGCCAGTGTATCTGGTCAGATACTAAGAGTCTGTCGGATCCTGGATACAGAGCCAGAGATTCAAAAAAGGGTTGACGTTAGTGACAGAATCTGACACCGAATATTTTCTCTGGTCACATCAGGTATACTTAAAATCCACCTAAGCGATGATTGCTTGTTCACCAGGTTGGCCAAAATCTATGGAATAATGCAGAACAGACAAGAAAAGGTTGGTGCGCCTTTTTCTTGGTTGTTCTATCCATCTCACGCATGAACTATAAACCTAACCAGTCCATAGTTAGCTGGCAATCAGGATTCATTGTTCAGTGGACATTTGAAACGCAATGTAGAAAGCTGTTTTTCACATTACCACAAAATTTAGTTCGAGTCATCGTCCAAACTCAGATAGTTCAATAGAGAGTTCTCTCGATCGGAGACAAATGCAAATAGTGGGACAGGCTGAAAAATAAACAATGTCAACTTCAAGAAGTTATCACTTTCTCCCCATATCTGTTTGGTAGAACGATCGTCAAACTTCTTTACGTATAAGCCCAAGAGCCACAGACGGCGAGGATTGAATGAATCAATTCACATCTCAGCTGACAAGTCACACATAACAATCTGCTAAGACGATCAAGCACCAGATCAAAAACGCATTCACCACCTAGAATGATAAGCTAAAGCGTGTTCATAGCAGTACACAACATCCAATTGTTGCAGTTGTCATTTGTGTGAAACGGACAACTCTGTGACACACCCTCATCGACCTAATCATTCACCGCATTTTTCAAAATTACCATCCCACCCCCTCAATCCACCTAAATCGCGTCCCATAGGTTGATACATTCACTGTTGTTCTGAACGACCAGTAAAGTTGAGGAGAGTCTGAATCGATCACCACATTCGGGTACGACACTCCGCATGCATGAAGTTCAAACCGGAAATTGAGAATTCGGAAACCGAGTTGAGTTGTCCGCCTGAAACACCAATACCCTCCCAACTTTCCAGTAAAGCAGTGACATGCAACTCAGCCCGTCTGATCGATTACAAAAGCACATGGGTGAAGTGGTGCCATTTAAAGAGGATCATTGATCCTCGCACCAGACGACGTAGCTCCAAAAGTACACGTGCACGGAAGATGAGTTCTATCCTATGACAAAGTATGGAGAATGACAAATGTGGTTAAGTAATGACGTGGCGATAAAGCCAGTATAGAAAGGATAACCAAGTAAACAACTCAAAGGGTGAGGGTCTTTCTTGTCTAACAGCCCGGAAAGACGAGAAATATCCTTCAAAGTTAGAAAAGCAATTTTTCGCTTTGGTGGGGGCTCCGGATAGGGCCCACAAGAACACTCTGTATCCTGTTGTCCCGTATGTCCGACTTCTGAATCAGACTTGAGATAGGAAAGTAACAGACGTTATCGTTGTCCCGAAAGAAGAATCTGAATGCTATAACAGACGAGTTTCCGAAGATCGACACAGTGCAAAAATGTTTGGAAAAGGTCGCCTGAGGATAACATCCGAACTATTGAGATCAGATCACAGACTGCTTGGTAGAAAACGGGGACTGGTGAAAAGACAGTGGTTTGTGCAGCCACATGGATGAGCAAAGTTCAGTGTGTTAATTAGAGCATGAGGGTATCGAGGATTTTTCCTCATCGAATGACATGTTGTTACGGCCGGGGTAAACCCGACCCGAAGAACACGATTCTGCTGTCAGAAATCAGATATCGCAAGCCGTTACTGAGATATGCATCAGCGTGGGATTGAAATATTCCTTCGCACGCTCACGCCGCCACAAGGTCAAGGATTTTCTATGAAAACAGACCAGTTTCTCATGTAAATTCGCAAAGCGTCTGGTGGCTAAATACATTGCCTATCCGGAGTCTGCTCTGTCCGTGTCCTCATTGGTTCTTATCGTTCGCGGTTTTGAGGTCCAATTGGAAGGTATTTCTATTAGCGTTATTCGTTCACCGTCTGTTCGTATCAGCTATTCGCGTTCGTGTTCACTACGATTCAGTTACAACACATGTGAATCGAAATCCTTCCACAGCAAGCATCTTCTGGAATCGGGGAGATTGACCAATCCAAGGATCCAACGTTTGTGGATGTGTAAAGGACAACTGTAAACTATAAAGACAGTCTATATAAAGAAACTAAGATGGATATACGCTTTGGTTGTATTCCGTATGTAGACTCTATCCTTAACAGTTGAACATTTATCATTGTATCAAACTTTCCGCAGCAGGCACTCCAAAGGGAAATGCATACTCAGAGGTTGATAAAACTTTGAGGATTAATTACGTACAATTGATTCACTACTAGATTAGTTCCCGACATTACCATTCACGGGTAGGTTCAAAACAAAGACAGTTATTTTGCAGGGAAATGTGAACTTTCCACAAAATGAATTGTATCAACTTGCCCTTGTTTGCAACTTGCTGCGGTCCTCGAATAACTCAGGAAAACATGAGATCAAACTACTCTTTCCGGATAACCTCGCTACATCCAACTGCAGCATACACAACGCTCGCATAGAACTGGCTGATTCAACAACACATCATAATGCAAACGGTTATTTGGCGCTCTTCGTTATTGACGAGTTGTTAAATAAACTTGCCAAACTGACCGCGACAATACCGCAAGACCTGTCTAGAAATGTGTACTTTGATCTGCACACAATCTACGGATCAAACATGTTGGTAGGGTTATCATGTGCCAGATGTCAGAAGTAGACGACACAAGTTGAAAAAGTCTATCAACGAGTCCGGTACCCTATGCCCGCACGCCCCTCTCAGATCTGACATTCTTATACACAAAGGCTACGCAATCTTTGTTTCAAATATGGCCGTTTATGGGCCATAAAGAATGAATGCTAAAATCAGATTGAGGCGAAACAAATACAGCTTCCGAGAGAAGATTTAATACACGTTCCGTCTCTAGAACCAGTCTCCCCCAAACTGGCGGAGTACTCCATAATGCCAAATGAAAAAGGTTGCGTACATTCACCGGCACAGACATCTCTCCAGCGAGTGAAACTCGTGGTGTGATATATCAGACACCTATATTACGGGTTTTCTGATCGTTATCATAAAGCAGTCTCACATATCATTAACTGCTCTTGTTTGACGGAATATTGTTTCAGTGTTCGTTGCTGAAGTGATCGCATGCAGCAGTTTCATTCAAGTTACCCTTTATTGAGTTCCACTCGCTTATCTTCTACACCTAAACACGTCCAACACATTTTTTACCCACAACACGGAGACAATAACGTACAAGCAAACATCATTCCCCTTTCTGTAACAACTTATCTATTTGACATCTATACAAGATTTTCTCAGGACATTTGATGCACGCATGAGGTACCACACATAAATTCCCACAATTGTTTTTATCTCTCATACGCCGACTTAATACACAATTTACATTATCGAAATATGTATGTGATTCACTCCCGGATCTTGTGCAAAGCCCGCATGTGAGATATGTTTTTGATAAAATAAACCGTCTATGGACACAGTAGAGTATGGATAAAATATTGACAGATTCAAGATCAAAAAATCGACGCAATCTTCTTAGTTTGAACGGATGCATTTAGTGGAAGTGTCCCTTAATTTCGCCGTGCGATGAAGTGCAGCGTTGAAGGAGTATAGCTGGAAAATACTCCTTTGATAACAGGTACAGATTCGACATCGAAAGTTCCACTATGAAGTTGATAGATGTCCTGAGGCAAGACTGGATCATTTGAATTCAACTCTTCTTTTTCACTTTCAAGGAGTATGCCGAAACGCTACATTGGAGTTAATGCAACAAAAACGAGATTGCGTCTTCCTAGTTTCCTCCCGATGAAAACATGAGATAATCATACAGTTTTATTGTTATCATTCCCGTGAGTTCCAACTTTAATGTGTTAACAGAAAGCTCTACGATTGTACTCCGAATGCACATTAAATTTGAGTACGTTGCTTCATTAAATGCGTCCCGGATTTCAGTTCAACGGAAACAGCCGTTGAAAACGAAAAGATGGTGCAGTTTTATCATGCAGTGTGTCTGACCAATCAGACCACATGCAGCTCACATGTGAACCAGTGCGCTGGAGACGAATAATCGTGCTATACTACGTGTAAGTGATCAGAAGTGTTAAGGTATCAAAGCAATCAGAAAAAGAAACACGAAACGTTGGATAGTGGTCCAACAAGAAATCGTGTTTTTCACATACAAAGTCATCGCTGATACCTGTTTCGCCTTAACTTGAACAAGCAAAGAACCGAAAATAATCTTGTGTAACGTCCAGATGTTTGACTACCCAAAGGTTCGGCTGCATTAACTCAATCCTAAAACATAGATTTTACGATTAACAGTGACACTGGTTCCAAGTGAACCACAGTGCTCTTAATTTATTTAGCAGCATGCCAAACCAAACCAGCCGAAAGTGCCCGATATCGAAAGTAATGAGGGGTGCTCGCATCAGCAGGATCGAAAGGTCAGCAAGGTATCTAGTTGAATACCACAAGACCAGTAAAGAGCACATCTTGAGTGTATCCTAAAGCCGAAAGGAATGGGACTCCAGGAAAACAAAGGCAATCCCGACAAAATCGATGGGCCTACATCTATATCGATGGGTATGTCGTATCACAAATGGTCGGACATACCAGAGATTTGGCAGGTATGCTTATTCTATTTACTTAGACTATAATACCACTTATGTTAAAGACTACTGGGAAAACGAAGAAAATAAAACCCAATGGGGAGGCATCACCATATGAAAACATCTCGATCATCACGACCAATCTGAAAATATGAGATGAAAATAAATATTGACTTGTTGCCAAAAATATGGTCGAGAAGACAGCCAAGCCAAAAACGCCTGATGACTGTGTGATAAGGACAAAAAAGGATGGTGTTACAAAAAAATGCGGCTCAACCACTGCTCCGCTATGACATTCAGGCCAAGGAATTGCTTTACGTACCATGAAAGGAGTACACTGAGCAATAGCAAAATCAGATCTTCAACAGATGCAACATTCAATCATACCGGATATATGGGCAAACGTGCTGTCTTAGAGCGACTGGTTATCGAGCTCCTTAGGAGGTGACCATCGCAGCTCAAAATGTGGTTTCTTGATATTTGAAACTTTAATCGAAAGCAGTGTGGATTTGTTAATTTTGCCTAATTAGCCACGTCACGAGACTACTGTATGATTCAAACTCCATTAAAAAAATATGAAAAAAGATGGAATTAACAAACCCTTAACAGACATGGCGAGCATGTGGCTCTCGTCCTCTAATGGATGCATCAAAGTGGCGATGCATGTCAACATCTACCAAACCTTCATCAGGATCAACTGACAAGATGCCGTAGCGCGGCTACCTACAACTGTAAAATGAATCAAACTAACTCACTCACAAAAAGTGCAAAGGCAGACACGCACAATGAATCTGATAACTTCTCTTCAGATTCAAAATAACTGAAAACAGATTCAGTTTTGACATACCTCGACTGATAGTTGTTACCAGCTACCATAAGAAATCATACCATAGCGTACGTCGTCCAGCGAAAACCGCTACTAAGGAAAACACTACCCGTTTGTTCTCATTAAGTGCGTAAGCTATTTGTTGACTGTCAACGTCGCATCATCCGTCCGAGTCAGGATTTACGTCGTTATCCTAGTGACGGATAAATCAGTGTTCAGAAAAAATGTTACATTAAAATGACTCATGTTTTCGATAATCCATCATCAGATCAATACAACCGTGAACGAAAATAAGCCTGGACTGGGATTTCTGATGGGTCAAATGAAAGTTACTGTTCTACACACAAAATAAACCAACTCCCAGTGGCCGAGGCCAATTGTCAGTGAGTGAGCGAGTGAATTACGAACTACTGGATGTCAGGGAAGTTGTAACATCTGAACAAACGGCTTTTCTGATCGAAGCAACGGGTTAAAAATTGTGACAGCGGGCAATTCAGCCGTTGACAAGATTCGCTGTCTGCTTACCTCGATCTGACAGATTAAACTCTTGTAGGCCGACCAAAATGTTTTAGACTGTCTACCTGACGATTACTCTGTACAGAGTGTGAGATGATTGCGCTGACGATGGATTTTATGACTCCGGTTCTGATTCAAACAGGATGATGTTCCACAATCAGTTTAGACAAGCGTCCACTTGTTTCATCAATACATTTTGCTGTACAGCAGCAGCAAGTGGGTGAATACGCAAGCATTAATCGGTCGTAGACGGGTAGCTTGTCTTGAAGCCTAATTAGATGCATAGGTCTGGCAGTGAATGGTATTTGCGATGACGCTGTTTAACAACTCGGCGACCGTTCCCCAGCAAGCACGCTCATTCACGAATTGTGCAGTCAGCGAACATGTACTCTGCAAGCCCTAACGGCAAGATGGATCAAAGAACGTCACTACTCGTGTGTGTGGTTCCCATGATCCATCCACGTGGCCTAGACTGTTCGACGTGACAAAATGTCAAGGTCTGATTATGTTCACCGTTTAAGGTGCATAAATGCCCATTTATAACGTCCAGACGGTGTACTCGATGCTCAACAACGTTGAGTAACTTGCCGTGTTCATCACATCAGAAAAGACTTATACAAATCGAGTGGAAATTTCAAATTAATTTGAAATGAATGAAAAGGCGTTTAGACTAAGTGCTTCATCCTTTTGAATTCAATGTGATAAGCTTGTTCTGTTTCGCTATGCCCCACTTTGAAAAGGTGTGTAGCTTATGGCATCGACTTCCGAGATTTCATATTAAGCAGAATCTGATCACCACACACTAGAAGCAAATAGGTTTCCCGTATAAGCATAATACACTCAATAATAAAATGATTAAGTTGTACAAATACATGTAAATTTATATCTCGCTTGTCCATAGTTTGATAGTTTTGTCCCCTTCTAGGGAAGCAGACGCAATCATATTGATCTGAGGATGACACGCTGTGCAGAGAACTACATCTGAAAGAAGAGGTTAACATAAAACAGTAATAATAAATTACCAGAATGACCTTCCAACTTCTGGACAACCTCTTTTGTTTGCAAATTCCAAAGATACACCATGTTATCTTCTGAGCCTGATACAATCCACTGTACAAAATATAGCAAGGTACGGTTGCCAATTAACACACACTAACCTTTCCACCCGTTACAGAAAAATTGGCAAATATACAATACTTCTCATTTTTGTGACCATTGTAAACTTTCAAACATCTTCCTTTGCTATAGTCCCACAATTTTAAGCAACTAAAAATAAAGTAGATTATCACAATAAACCATTTCATACCTATCTAGGGTAGCAGCTAAGATGTACTTCCCGTTAGGAGAAAATTTTACAAACGATACCGGTGGGTTATCATAATCTGAAGGAAATTGAGTTTACGCGTCAGGATGAAAAGTACCGATTAGTGTTTTCAGACATTGCCCAGAACCAGTGTCCCATATGCGACTAGAGTTCATAAGCAAAGAGTAGGTTGATAACACATTTTCCACAGAACCTACCAAAGGCCATCATAACTGCTTGACGCAATCAAAGCCCCATCACGGTTGAAATGAACCTGAAAGAGCAAAGTGTTAACGCACGACG
The DNA here is from genome assembly GCA_014338405.1 of Paragonimus skrjabini miyazakii. Lineage (NCBI taxonomy): Eukaryota > Metazoa > Platyhelminthes > Trematoda > Plagiorchiida > Troglotrematidae > Paragonimus > Paragonimus skrjabini miyazakii. The sequence continues at coordinate 83,531 of JTDE01002384.1, forward strand.
TATTGCGCTCTTACGGCTGTGACCGGATCCGAATGTGCTGGTAATGTGCGTATACAACGACCGGTTTTTACATCCCATAGCTTCACGCTTTCGTCAAACTAAAAGCAATCAATAAAGACGTAACAATAATAACGTCCCATACCGAACCAGAAACGATTAGATTGGACTGTGGATTGAAATTGCAACAAAATACATAATTGCTGTGTCCTTTCAACGTTTTCAAACACTTTCCAGTTCCAAGATCCCACAACTTCAGCGTCTTGTCGTCAGATGAGCTGCATAAAAACCGCGAGTCGTACGACCAAGAAACGTCGGAAATGCCCTATTATTGAACTGTTGAAACGGAGTCACAAACAAACCAGTTTATGTCCACTAACAGATTTCTCAAACTTCCCGTCATAAGCGTTCCAGATTTTTATTAGCTTGTCGGCAGCTGTTGAAATAATGCGGATCAAATCATGTAGAAAGGCCTTACAAGAGCTGGCAAGCCACTGGCCATTCTCACTGAATTTCACGGAAGACACTGACTTGGTGTGTCCTGAAAGAGTGTATTTGAGTGTATAATTCGGTGCCTGAGAAAATCAAAATAAATTATGTCACGTACCGTTTGCACTTGGGCGCTCATGATTCGATCGTTAGTCTGTATATTTCCTAACTATACTCAAAAGTTATTACTTCCATCCAGGCAGAAGAATGCTGAAAAACCTGCAAGTATAATTCACATTCAGTCATGAACGTATACTTTCGGACTGTCGTGCGACTTACAAAAGTTGCCACGCCGTTGGCAATATCCATTTTCGGATTAGCCTACCACGGTGATCGTAGCCTACACACAAACGCCCCCACAACAGACGTTGCACCACTTGCAGTTCCACTCGCACGACTCGTATCCCGTGTACACCGAACGAATATGACCGGGAGACGAGTGAGTGGAGACTATGGTAGTCCAATCGACAAATGTCGGTTGGTCAGATGATAAACTGATGTGGAAGTGAAACATCTATTCACCGGAAACGAAAAAAGATGGAGGTAAACCAACAGTAAGATCTAAGCAAGGAAAAGAACCAAACAATGGGTCGACTTTCGGTGCTGCAATACACCCTGTCACAAGCACAAACTACGAAACTTCAATGAATGGCTTCAGTGTATGTACTTAAAAGTCTCAACTCACGGGAAACAAGTCGTTGCAATTAGGTTGAAACAACAATGTATGGATAACGATAGACCGGTAGTTATCCATTACAGCGAGAGTGGATCTTGATGTGGTGTGACGGTCTGCACATCTTCATGACCTATTGGGCTAATCCGGACGGTGTGGACGCCACACCGACAGAGTCACTCATACCAAGCAAGACAATAGGTACCGGTCTGACAAACCAGTCTCCTGATCCTCCAGGTTGGGGGTTGAAAGAAGGTTAGCATCTTTTCCCAGAAAAAAGTACCAGTTCTGGTACACTGCTACCCACCCGCCGCTTTACAGTACAGGCTTTGGAGCCAAAGACGTCGGTTGAGAATCCTAGTCGTTCTTTTCTCCGGATGTGGACGTCCTGGCAGTAAATCGGCCAACATACAACCATGAATAATCACACCTGTAATTCCATACTGCATCGGCCGTCTCGCCGTATAAACCGGGTCGCCCTATCTGCTGCATACAGCAGGGTGGATAGACGAAAACATACTACTGCTGACCCCTCTTCCACTGTCCTATCAAATTTAGCGCTTAGGCCTCCCCCGACCCCCATTTCTGATGATTACTCTGCAGGTCCCACAGCATATAAAACTAATCATGGTAACAATGTGTTGATAAATCCCATCTCTTACCACTCAGCCTCATACTTCTCTCGCGCCTAGCTTAGACCTAGAATACGAATTTATATAGGTGTTTTCAACATTCGCACTCTAAAACAGACGGGTCAACAGGCCACTCTCGCACGAACGTTAGACTCCTTAAATGTCAATGTCTGTTCTGTTTCAGAGAATGGAATTCAGGACATTAGTCACTGTATGGAACTAACAGTACCTGCCTTGCCTACCCGATACTGGTTATACACTCCTGACGATTAAACACCTGCCGCTATCGGTCAAGCTGGAGTAGGTATAGCCCTCAGTATGACGGCCGCAGCCGCATTAGTAGGTTAGATTTCTGTTAACAGTAGCCCATGTGCCGTCCGCTCGGCAAGTTCTGTTAAAGCCAGTTCTAGATGCGAAACCTTCAGAAGTCTTCATTGTTTGCTTATGCTCCTACTGGCTGTAATGACGTCGGTGTCATAGACGCATTTTACTCGGATCTGGTCGCTCTCCTTCGGTCGACACACGGTTCTGATATAGTCGTTCTGACCGGAAACATGAACGCCCAAGTCGGCCGCGTTGGTAAGGCCAAATCTCGTTTAGGCAGCAGGTTTGAGATAGCATCACATCGCTCGAAAAATGGCGGGCGACTGTTATAGCTGTGCATTGAGCATTTTAGCCAGCACTATTTTTAGGCATCGTGCGCGTCATTATTATACTTGACGCCTCCCTTCTCCGAATCAGACCTGGTCTCAGAGAGACCATATAGTTGTTATTTATAAGTGGCGGGGTTTCCTTTAGGACTACCATTCTTATTGGAGCACAAACTTGGATTTGGTCATGCGTTGATACGTTGTGGTTTCGTTCTTACTGACAATGGGCAACGACCGGCTGTTGAGAAGCTAGCCATACCACCGGTAAAGCAAAAGTAACAAACCAACTTAGAAAGCTGCCTTAGTAGTTCTCAGTCCGAAGATCCCAATCATTGCCGGACTCAAATCTCACAGGCAATTTATGAAGCAGGTACTGTAACGTGCGGCATGGGGGTATATGGGCTAAACACACATTGGAGCCCGGAGAAATCCTTGGAGTTGTTAGAAGCCAGACGGAAGATACCCCCTGGTAATTCACATAACAACTCTAGAACAGACATCCGTAGGAAACTGAAACGTAGTATAAAGGCTGATCGTCGGGCTTGGTTAGTGTAAAAATTTGAGGAAATGGAAGCCGCTTTTGCTTCAGGGAACATCGACAAATTCTTTAAATTGATCCGTGTACTGGTCCCAGGCGACCGTCTGTCAGTGAAGCTATCAGCGAATCAGATGGCACACTCATCTGTAGTAAGCCCAGAAGATTAGAGCTGTGGGCGGAACACTCTGAGAGTCAATCTAGCTGGCCTCCTGCTTTTAATGTGTCGTCGCCACAAACTACTACAACTTTTACCGACCGACATGTGTGCACACTTACGATCGTTTGAAGATAGACTCGAATCTTCTGAACACCGCTTAATCGCGTCAATATCTGTCTGCAGCGCACAACCATCACCGGTATTCCAGACTTTCAGGTCGTCAGCGTGGAGAAGAGTGTCGCTGGAAATATTGCCTTGAAGGTCGTTGATGTAAACAATAAGCGGAAAAGGACCAAGCACTTATCTTTGGGAACATCTTGCGGAGCTCAGGAAGGGTAACGAAAAGATTGAATCAGTGTTGACACTAAGATTTCCGTTATCAAGAAAGGAGGTAATCCAACAAATAACCCCGTCTTGGAAGCTATAAGCTTCTAGCATACGAAGTTGAAGAAAGTAGTGTTTAAGATAAACCCATTGTCCTTGCCTCCGTTGGACTAATCACGAGGACCAGCATATTTGTTACACATGATCGATCGAGACGGAAGTCATGAAGAAAAGAGACTAGTTTCCAGCAGGTGCATCAGGATGGAGCATTTCAGCAATCGCTCCATTATCTCGCATGAAGTTCTAAGGTTGATTGACTGGTTGATAGCAGGGGAGTGCCAGTCTGTCGTCCTAAAATTGGGTGTGACCGTGCGTTTTTCCCGTGCACCGAAGAGAATGCCATTCTGGCGTGTCCTTGAACAGACTGTGAAGTGATTCTGTCAAACCGACTGCCGTTTCCTTGAGGATCGTACGGTAGACCATATTTGACCCACTATACTATATGGGTTAACTTGGAATAAAAGGTTTTTAGCGTCTAGTAAGGGAAAGTCAGCAACAGAGTGCGGCTGCGGAAAGCTTCATAGGGGCAGTTTGCTGATGCAACGTTGCACACCACCGAATGTACACCTTGAACATCTCGGCAAACATCTTCGGGTCGGATGAGTTCTCCCCGTCAGGCATTCGCAGAGTAAGATCTGAAAGCTTATACTTTCTCAATCATGGCAAATACTGGAATGCGAAATTTTGTTTGCGCGAGCCCTCACTAGTATCTTCTATTGTACACGTTCAATCTGTCCGCGTATTTCTAGTTTACAACTGTTTAGAGCAGTGTGAAATGCATTCAGGTCATGTAGGTTGCCCGTAAGCATCTGCCTCGTGAACAAATTCTTGATGACCGTGGGCGTCGAGATACTTTGATTAAGAAAGATCGTAGAACCTCCTCTTCTTCCAGTGGGGAGTCATCACAGTACACTAAGCATCCAGAGGCATTCCGTTCGCTGTCACTGACGTCTACTATAAACCGGGTCACCGTAAAGGTAAAGATATGAGCAGTTGCACCATAAGCCCACTGTTTGACTTTTGAAGGCCTGTTAAACAAGCCCAGACGATTAGTAAAGGTGCAACGGAAAGACAATTCCTCATCTGATTTTGTGAGAAAAGAGATAGAAGAGCGCGGGTCAACGAGGTATGCATTATTTCAAGTGCAGGGCGGAAACCCGGCAGCTCGCTCCGACCATAGACTTCAGGGAGGAAGGAATGAGGGGCGCGAGAGTTAGTGGAATGATGGACGGCAAAGGGATAAATCCTCTGTTCAGATCCCTTCTGTCCGACACCTGAGGCTTTGTAGAAGATCGGCGAGGAAGACCTCCGAGGCTGGTGCGCTATGTCGGGAGTATCAAAAGGGCTGGAATTAAATCCCAGACCACAGGAATCATGACTCTTCTCAATACCTGTAGCTTAGAGTCCGCATTGATATATGCTTTAGTTGTGGTCACTTGATGATGCCTATCTTGCTCTCGTAGAGAACGGCAAATTGAGACACCAGTAAGGTTGGAGCGCGTGGATTTCAACTGGGAAGTTTTTCAAGCACTGATCTAGCGCCCAGCTTAACGGCGAACGTGACGAGAAGGCCAAGCGGCCTTCCAGTGGCCTTGGAGCGTCGTCCGCCCACAGTAACCAATTTGGCGGGGTCCGGATGGATGGACGTACCCAAAATTGACTTCGCCTGGTCGCTCGGGAAAGGTAAAGTAGGGAACATTGCCTACAACATTACGCTTCTCCCGCGAAGTGCTTGGCTTTTAATGTTGGTTGCAAACTTCACTGTTTGTACTAAGGAGAGTGCCACCGTCTTTTCCACCACAGAGTGTCCTGGAAGGGGGAGAGCTACGTACTTGTTAAGAGAGACCAGTTCTGTCCTCATGTCCGAGAGAATATATCCAGGCCTTTCCCACAAATGACGTTGGTGCAGAAGTTGTGACAATTCGGTTTCTATAGTGGCAGTCAGTAACATTGTGCACGCGCACTTCAAACTGTTACTTTTGTCAAACAAACACGCGTACTTTGCGTGCCTCTTAACTGACAACTTGTGCTGATGAGGGGGACACGGGAGGTGGTCGGCAGAACGTATTGTTTCACATAGAGACCAGTACACAAAGTTGTACCACTAGAGGCACGTTTGGCACTGCATGCCTTCCTGAACCGTCATGCGGCGCCCAAAACTACCACATAACTCGGAGGTTGGAGTTACGCCCTCACTGTTAGATCTGGTGCGAATCACTGTAACCGGAATGCAGAAAACATGTCGCAGTTAAAACTTCATAACAACTGAACGGAAGAACTCAACCAACAACTATACCACGTGAAACGTTGGTCGGAAACGAGCACCAATAATTTCATATGAAAATAGATGCTCGCAACACCACTGGGATAATAAAAGTAGTTCACAGTGACAGCACAGATATTTAAATCGACTTTCAGGTTACCCGCACGCGAATGTTCGGGAACATTTTTCGGGTACATTGCTTCGCTGACTAGGTCGAGAGATGTCAGCTCATCTTTTATGTGATCTACAGAACTCTCTGTTCATAATTCTCAGACAGCAGAGATACTAGAATTTTAGTGTACATCTGTGTTCAGGCACTCAGCCGGGATTGAACCATACGCCACACCTTTCAATTCTAATCGTTCTTCTGACTCATATTGTAATTTCACCACAACTAGAGTACGTGCCAAGTTATTCCTCTCACGCTTTGATAAGTCACCGGAGCTTGATGAGATATCTTCATTCATGCTGATAGAATACGTAGATGAGCTGGCGGAACCAATTTTCCATTTGGTCCGGCACAAGTTGTTTACTGGTTGCGCTCCAGCCACCTGGTAGCACGGCTTCATTTCTCTTATCTACAACGGTAAGGATAGAACGAACGTCGGTAATTTTAGACCGATTGCTCTATGACCAAGGAAATCAAACGAAATGGAGAGCATAATGGACGATTCCGTATGGAACCAGTTGAACATTCATTCACTGTTAGCGTCAAAGCAGCACGGCCTCAGCGATGCACGGCCAGCCTACTATTTGCAGCTGATTTGCGGAAAATAATTGCCGGGGAAAGCCTCTCAGTAGATGCTATGTTCTTAGGTTTCACGAAGGCGTTTAGTAAACTAGATCACAGTGTAAGGCTAGACACATAGAACAGTCTGGACTTATGCAGTCAGGTATAATAGTGGCCCAAACAATATCTCTTTCATCGCTCATACACAGTTAGAGTCGGTGGTGAGCTATTCAGGCCATTCAATGGCACAAATGACGTGCCGCAAACCTCTATATTAAGTCCTTTATTAGTCTAAGCGAACACCAACGACCTTCCTACTGTTATGTATGTTGATGATATGAGATTTTGGCGCGTTCTTTGGAATACCGAGGATGCAGAAGGCTTCCAGAAAGACCTGGATGACCTGCATCGATGATCCGCACGACGAGGCCTGCCATTTAAAATGTCCAAGCTAAAGGCCATGAACACTCGTCATCGCTTTACCACGACATACCGCATCCGTGGCATTATCTTAGCCACTGCCCACCAGAATCGTGACCCAGGTATTGTCGTTGCATTGGACCTCCGCCCTAACACTAGCGCTATGCTGCTGGTGAAAAATGTCGACAATAAGCTAGCAGTGTTCAGCAGGGTTTCCGGAAGTTTCCTAATCAGTACCTTTTTACGCATCTATAGCACACCAATAAGGCCGCTACTGGGAATCAACAATTACATATAGGCGTTCTACGGGGAAAAAAAGACGTAGCCTCTCGAGTGATTATCCAGAGAAGGGATGCTCAGAAGGTTGAAGATCTAATCTCTTTGTCGCATGAGGATCGTGTGTCAGTACTAGGACTATATTCCCTAACCTTGATGCGTTTGAATTGATCGCATACCGCCGTGCAAAATCTTATGCTTCCCGGATCAACGGAACAGAGGTCTTTTCAATGTCACCGATACGGTGTCTCAAAGGCCATATGTACAAGGTTTCTACACCACGTGGCAACCACTTATGTGGACGACCTAGTTTTGCCATCCGAGTCTGTTCGACGCGCAGCGCACTATCGCCAACGACTGTCCTGGCACAGTCAGTCGATGCATTCAAGAAGCAGCTAGACTACTAGATTGTCCCCATATAACCACTGACAGTCGAACACGTACAACCCCGTGTACCTTCATTATTACCATGTTTTTCCTCCCCCCTACTCCTCTTCTGTTTCCCCTTTGTTCTCCGCACAGCCTTCCCCCTTATTATCCTATTGATACACAACAAAACGGTGCGACCTACTTAGGTGCTCGTCTGATGCTAGCCGCTTCAACACTAATCACACCTCACACACTCTCACCACTTTAGCAGTTCGCCTGATCGGAGCATACGGACATACATTTGATTGTCAAACTGGGATCAAATCGGCTGTGGGACCACACATTTCACACTAGTGATTCATACTTGAGGCGTGAATGTTATACAAGAAGTAAACTTCCAGTAAAACGTTTATTAGCTCAAAGTTTTGCAACTCGTTATCAGTGATCAGTGCTTACAGATAAATAAATATACCAAAACGATCGATAGCACTTTGCAAATGCTGCTTTTATAAACCTTGAAGATATCCAAGTTTTATTGTGGGACACTCAGGCGACGATCGACTTTTCCACAGTGATGAATTATTTACTTACTGCCTTATTCTTGACCGGTCTTCTCGGTTAGCCAGATCGTACGGCATATATTCTTCAAGATATTATCGACTTGGAGTTAGATATGTGTTAACCTTCTTGATACTGAAGTCACATATTTATGTGTGCCAACTGATGTTCGACAGGAGATATGGCATTGCTTCAGGAATTCACCCTCTTATACAGGAGTTCTAACACAGTAAACGTGAACGTATACATGTTTTTCCCAGTGCGTGCTTGCGGAGCGCGGAACTATTTACGGCTGTCCTGTGAGCGACCGTAAATGTCCAATTAGGCGCTCATAGGATATTCGTACGACGCCCATTGGACAATGGTGTGGACTGGGTGCTTTCTTTCTGTACTGGAAGATAAGTGGTGCAGGTGGTTTCCAAAGAACAAACCTAACTTGAAGACTAGCCAGTTGGTTTTATCTTAATCTCTTATTCCCTACGTAGTAATCTCTTATGTCCCTCACAATCCACTTCTGTTAAACTTGCGTTCATCCTTTCTCCGTGCATACTAAGCAATAAATAAGGCTCATTATTCCATGCAGATTCGCAGAGCATTTGGTTGGCAGATCCGCAATACCAGAGGGTTGGTCATTTGAAAACCAAGAATATGCTTGATATCCGACAAACCCTATGTATCTGTCAAATACATCGCTTATTTGGAGTTTGCTTTGACCGTGTTTTGATTGGTTGTTGTAGTGCGATTTTCAGGGCCGATCAGAAATTTCAGCGATTTGTTCACGGGTTCGAGGTTGGAGGCTTAAGTCACCCGCATCCAGTCAGTTTGTCCGTTTCGATGTCAGCGGTGTTCTGTTGACCTAAAAGGCGGTCATTGAAAACAGGGTGTAGCGCCGCTTTTGGAGATTTCAGGGAACACCGAAAACAGAATAAAATATTAACCTAGCAAAGCATAGTAAAACACTAATCTAACAAGTTCTTAAGTAAGTGAGAATTTACTAACTCTTTGAAGCGGTCCCTAGAAGATTAACTAACAACTTCCAATGGGAGGTCGTTCCAGTGGTTGATAACCCTATAAGAGAAGAACTGTTGCCTAAGGAAGGTTCGGGGGTCAAAGCTTATAGAGCCTCTTGTCGTGATCTCTTCGACTGTCATCAACTGCTATGGTAAAGAACTGGTGCACGAGTCCTGTGCTGAATAAAAATTGCGTGAGGATTGAGTCGCCGTGGAGTCTCTGAAACTTAAGTGGATAAAGATTAAGAATTTCAAGACGAGATTCGTAAGAGAAATGCCGCAAGCCAGTGACCATTTTGGTGGCTAATCGCTGGACACGCACGATGGCGAGTATGTCCTTCTTCAAGCCGGTGTATACGACTTGATTTGCGTACTCAAGCACTGGTCTTGTATAGACTCCGTAGAGCGATTGAAAAGCATGCCTGTCTACTCAGGGAAAGGTTCTTTTTATCCTCCCAAAAGTCCCAAATTCCTTTTTGGCGACCATCTAGTGGTGATAAGAAAAGGATAAACTAGTCGACAACTAAATCCCTAGGTCCTTTTTAAGGTCAACCTTCAAGATATCCGTTACATTTTGTGCACTATGGATCAGGAATAGGTTGCCCGAGTCTCCTCCAAGCGACATATGTGCACACTTACTGTCGTTTAGAAGGAGACTCCAGTCTTCTGACCAGCC
>JTDE01002384.1:95241-105425 GCA_014338405.1 Paragonimus skrjabini miyazakii
AATAACACCGACGAGGAGCGTGTCACGACTACGAAGCTGGAGTTTAAGCCAGAGTCCGTCACACTACTCTGGGGAGGACAATTCTTCTAACGAATGGCACTGGCAACTTCTGGCTCAGAAAGACAGCACAGCCTTTCATGCGTCCACGGGAAGAGTCTGTTCAGTACCGTGAGTATCCAGGAACATGCAGTTTGTTACCACTGATATCTGCGGGAAGCCAGGTTTTCGTAAAAGCAAGAATACGAGGACAAGTGTCGTGCACCAACTGTCTGATTTCAGGTAGTTTGTTTAAAAGACTCAGACAGTTAGTGTACACGCACCTGAGGGCTGCCTCCTCGTTTGACCGGGTGCAAAAAGAAACTGCAGAGCGCGAGGAAGAGCTTGAGAAAGCAGTCCTTGTAGCGAGGGGGAGTGTGTAGACGGCGTCAGATTTTCCTGAGCCCTCTTGGAGGGTTGTGGCCGTTTCTTCATCGCCTGAGCATGCGTGAGCGTTTCTGTGGGACGCTTCCTCCGTTTCTGGTTGCTCATGCTTGATGGCTTGTGGACCGCCTTCATTTTTCGAAATACTGGAGGGTGGTTTGCAGTTTTATACCCCCGAAAATTTGGGTGTGGTTTTTGGTTGGAAGAGAACCTAGGAAGAAATGACCGTGACCCGGCAGATGGGATAGCGGCTAAAATGAGCCAAGTGTGAGCCTTTCCAGAAACTGGAGGTAATCCAAGGAGACTCATTGGGTTGTAAAGTTTAAGAGTAAAGCAAGTTTGGGTGGAATGTTTTGGAAGTATAGGGGGTTAGAGCAGGACTGCTGCTGTTTGACCTCTTTGGGGGTTACTGGTTCAGATCCGTGCAGCTCCAAAGATGATTGGCCATCCAAGGAGATGGGAGCAGTCGTCTTTGGTGTGGGTGTGGGCACATGGGTTGAACCATTCGGAGGCGCTGGTCCCTTCTTAAGAATGGGAATAAGGGCCTTCAAGTTGGTTTGAAGTTTGGGGCTAGCCTTGATGCGTGACCTTGTTTTGTCAAGCTGGGAACGCTTCTGCCGCTCCTGCAATGAGCGATCCAGTGAGACTTCTTTCAAATTAGCGGGACTTTTTTAACTGAACTGTTATGTCCAGTACTTCCCCCATGCTGACCTTTGCTAGTAACGTCACAAGTAGTCCAAGTAACTTCTTGGTAGCTTTTGAGCGAAGTCTGCTGGCCGAAACTGAGGTTGTTAATTCTGGAGGGAATATGGTGTTTAACACCGCTCTTGCCTGTTCACCTGGAGAGGGTGTGATCGGGAGTCGTCCCCACGGAACAAGCCTCCTCTCCCGGAGTGCCTTGTTCCTCAGATTTGACGTGGCTTTCTTAATTTGTGCTGTGGACTAAACCACTGCCTTACGAGCAACGGCCACACCCGGAAGGGCGAGCGCAATATACTCGTTCAGTGAGTTCAGCTCTGACTTCATGTCAGATAGAGCCGTCTGTGTCTACCAGAGCTTTTCCAACTGTGTCCATGTACACTGCATTGGCGATTTTAGACGTCTTGCATCTACATTTTAGCGTGTCACGTTTCTGCCCACTGGCGGTGGCGGGATGCGGAACGGATACAGCCTCGGACAAAATGCAGCCTTTACGAAATAGGCAGCTCATGCAGATAAACGGCTTTTTTGACGAAGCCAGCTAAATGAACTGGTCCTCCCTGAGGTCGGTACACTTGATGTGGTACCAGTGTAGGCATGTCTGGCACTGCATACCGTTTTTAACAGTCTTGCGACAGTCAAAACGCCACAGACACTCGATACTTCTGATCCACTGATGCTGCTGGATCTCGTGCGTGTCATTGTGAAGGAAAGCATATGTATTGGCACTATATGAACGGTTAGCGTGAGAAGCAGAACGTAAAGATGGGAAATGGTGGAACCGAGCGGATATCTGCACAGATAGTCGGTCAAATAGATGCGTTAAACGGTACAATATGAAACGGATATAAATACGGATATAAATACTGTTAACCAGATAATTTGATACGTAACGAAATTGGTATGTTATTCGACAACGAATAACAGTAATCGTATGTAAATTTATGATGCAAAAAGCACCCATAGGACAAAAATATGAATAAACAATGACAACTAGGGAATTTGAACCAAATTTCGAGTTACTCGAGTTAAACGAATTTAAAATAGGAAGGACTTAGAAGCCCCTTCGTTGTCCGTAATATTCAACTTAGTTTGAGACGGAAGTGGGCTAGCGGCTGTAGAGTGTGGATAAGCTGATGCAGACGCGGTGGCTGGTTATTGGCTGGTTCGTGGTATAACTTTGAGTGTAGGTGCGCCGTCCGGTAGATAACCAGTTTTCGAGCAAGATGTTGGAACTGGTAGACCTCAGCGGGATGTTGCGAGCCTATTTTCCGCAGTTTCCGTTGTGGCGCATTCGCGGAATTTGATAATCAACTGCTAATGTTTCAATTAGATACTGGAACGAGTTACATCCGGAGAAATTGTGTAAAACACGCAAAATACTACCGGAATTCTGGAGAAAAAATCCGGAATGTGTAATGTAAAAGCACTGCTTCCCTTCTTGTGTGCATTACACAAGGAAGAGCAAGCGAACTGAAGGTGTAAATCACAGACGAGTGTGTTGTGCGTTTTGCGTATGGTTATATGAGGTTGCAGGTTTGTGGATTTTTGGTGTTGCTCCGTTATCCATGTGTTGTACAAGGACGGAGGTCCCCGTATATCTCACAGTTGAATCACAATCACTGGACAACGTCAGTTTACCCGGGAGTTTATCTACCCAATCGTAGGCTGGAAAGTAAAGCGGAGGAAGCAGTATGTGGGCTGTTGAGCAGTTTCTGTAAAACCCACGAAGTAATCGATTACGTTAGGCGTGAGTATGATATGGTAACTCATCCTGGTGATGTGAATTTCGCCTCCAAGTACTCATTCCAATGCAGTACTCCCCCCGCGCAGTCGAACAGCATAGACTGCGTTGAGTGATTACCCTTGATATACCTGTTAGCCACCCTCACCCTATTGTCTGTTCCGTTTCCGTAATGCGCAATACCACGTCTTACATATGTGGCCCAGTGTTATTTCACAAGCAGCAGGCGAGTTTACACACACTCACCGAGCTTCCTGTTGCGGTTGGTAATGCTGTTAACTCTCTCATTGAACTCTTCTTCGGACCTGCAATAGAAAAAGTCGCTCATTCCCTCCGTCAGAAAGTTCTTTTCTTCCGAAGATGTTCCCTTCATCTGCCCATATCTGTCAACCACATTCTGCCTCATACGAGACGATCGGAACAAAATATTAACATTAGGAAAATATTCTTGTAAACAATTCAGCTGTTCCGGATGTCTGCCCACCACAATCGTCCGAAAATCCCTTGTTGGAATCAGCTGATTAACGGTTTCCAACATGACCTCGTAACAAAGTAAGCATTCGTTGGGAAGAAACTATAGAAGACGCTTCTACTTTCACCATTACAAACTGTTACAACAGCGTGCCATAAATGGTACGCCCAAATGTTGCACTCAGCCGGGGAAACTGCCACTATAATACCCCCGTACTGTATGCAAATTTCCTGCAGAATCTTCGTCGTGAACGGCGGAACCAACAGCTGGCCTTCATCGTGTGCTTTCAAATGCATGGATCGAAAGGGTTCTACCCTCTTCCGTTTACTTTCAGAACAGCGGTCATGATGCTCCCGCAATCACTTCCTCCGCTTTTCAACATTACATCATCAGGAGGAGTTGCTATATCATACTCACGCCTAACGTAATCGATTACTTCGTGGGTTTTACAGAAACTGCTCAACAGCCCACATACTGCTTCCTCCGCTTTACTTTCCAGCCTACGATTGGGTAGATAAACTCCCGGGTAAACTGACGTTGTCCAGTGATTGTGATTCAACTGTGAGATATACGGGGACCTCCGTCCTTGTACGACACATGGATAACGGAGCAACACCAAAAATCCACAAACCTGCAACCTCATATAACCATACGCAAAACGCACAACACACTCGTCTGTGATTTACACCTTCAGTTCGCTCGCTCTTCCTTGTGTAATGCACACAAGAAGGGAAGCAGTGCTCTTACATTACACATTCCGGATTTTTTCTCCAGAATTCCGGTAGTACTTTGCGCGTGTTACACAATGAAGCGCGAATTTTGAATGCTGAGTACGAATTTCTCTGCACGTTGTTTTATTGTTATTTGACTGCGTCCGTAACCTAAACACTTCGAGAATTTCGAATTAACCCATTTTTATTCGCGTAGTCGCCTCGGGGATGGTGAAAAGATACAGCTGTGGATCTTGTGTTAAGATTGTCCGCGCGAGGGACCACGCCATTTGGTGTTTGCTCTGCGACGCATGGTTTCACACCTCGTGGTTAGGCATGTCGAACGAGGTTTACAAAATGTTAACGACAACACAGCTAGATTGTATCCACCTTGTTTGCCTCTGTTGTATCCAGCGATTCAGCGATTGATACACGGGTTCGAGGCAGAGGCCCAATGGTCCCGGATCCAGTCTGTTTTTCTTGTTCAATGTCAAGCGGACGTCTGTGAAAACGCCAGTGAAAACTGGGTGTAGAATAGCTCTTGGGAATTACAGTAAATGTCAACAACCAAACTATGATTACTTGCATAAAAGAAATTTTGGAAAAGGAGAGTCAAGTTATGCTTTAAAGCGATCGCTAGAAGCGCTACTGACGACCTCAGCAGGGAGACCGTTCCAGAAGTTAACAACCCTGTAGGAAAAAACTACTGTCTAAGAAAGGTTTGAGGACGAAGCTTGAAAAGCTTCATGTTATGTCCTCGCCGACCGTCATCAGTCGCTACAGTGAAGAACTGATCGACCAGGTTTACTCTAAAGAGGAAGTGTGTGAAGATTGAATCACCGCGGAGCCGTCGAAATTGAAGTGGGTATAGATCAACAATTTCAAGTCGAGACTCGTACGCGACACTACTGAGGCCTGTGACTAGTTTCGTAGCCACGTGTTGGACACGCTCAACGGCTAATATGTCTTTCTTCGGGCCGGTATAAACGACCTGATTAGCATACTCCAGGAGCGGCCCAATATAAACCCCGCAAAGCGTTTGGAACGCCTTCTTGTCTATGTGGGGAAAATTGCGCTCAATCTTTCTAAGAGTAGCAAACCCTTTTTTGCTGCCATCTCGTGATGATGCGCAAAAGATAAGTTAGACGATACCCAGATGCCCAGATCTTTCTTCAGATCGATTTTCATGATATCTATTGTACCGAACGCACTATGAAGCACAAAGGCGTTGCCAGAATCTCCATTGAATGACCTGTGCGCACATATTGTCATTTAGTGGGAGACTCCAATCGTCCGACCAACGCTTAATCGCGTCAAGATTAATCTGTAGTGCACTAGGATCAGTGGCATTCCAGATTTTTAGGTCATCAGCATATAGGAGGGCGTTGCTGGAAATATTGTCCGAAAGGTCATTTATATAGATCAGAAATAACAGAGGATCTAGTGCTGGCCCTTGATGAACTCCCACAGAAATGAAGGAGGGAGATTAGAGGTCTGCTCCGGATTTAACTCTGAACGTTGTGTTATCAAGGAAAGAAACAATCCAGCGAAGAACCTCTTCTTGAATACCACAAGCTTCCAGTTTGTGTTTCAGGGGGCCGTGTGGGACACGGTCGAAAGCCTTGGCAAAGTCGAAGAATATGGCATTTGAGATAAGGCCATTGTCTCTGGACTCCGTCAGACTGTCCATGAAAGCAAGCATGTTAGTTACGCATGACCTGTTAGGAAGGAAGCCATGCTAGGTAGAGGAAAAAGATGGTTTGGTGAAAGGTGGTTGAGGATGGCATGCTTTAATAAGCGTACCATTATTTTACACGAAATGCTAGTATGGCTGATTCGCCGATAGCTAGCCGGAGAATGCCGGTCACCCACTTTAAATATGGGCGTGACCGTCGCCTCTTTCCGTGCGCTAGGGAGAATGCCAGTCTAGAGTGTCTGTTTAAATAGCTTATAAGAGGGTTCTGCCAGACTAGCAGCCGCTTCTTTGATAATTCTAGGATGGATCTTGTCAGGACCCATTGCACTATATGAATTCACCTTAAGTAAAAGGTCCTCAACATCCAGCACGGAAAACTCGGCGGTAGCGAGTGGTTGCCGGAAATTCTGCTGCTGAAGGATAGGATGCCAGTCCGGCGGTGCGACGCTATATACTGCCGTGTAGTGGTCCCTAAATATATCGGCCACAACTAGGGAGTCAGATGAGGTCCCCCCGTCGAGCAGTTGCAAAGAAAGAGCCGAGGGTACATTTTTCTTAGTCGTCGCATATGCTTGAATAGGAAGTTCTTGTTCCTGCGAGCTTTGATGAGGACCTTTTCTTGTACGTGTTTGGTGTGCTCACGGATTTCCCGTCTACACCTATTTCTAACGATGTGGAACGCGCGTAGGTCCTCTGAATTTCCCGCAATTTTATGCTTTGCGAATAAGTGGGAACGATCATCAAGGGGACGACGTATTCTGTGCGGAAGAGGTGGCCGATAAGAGAAAGTGTACAGTTTGCGCTGCACAAATAAGTTGTCCGCTTTCTCAATTGCGCTTTGAATTGCACGGTAGTTCTGTTCCGCGGAGCCATAATCAAGAAGTAATGAAACTAGGTAGCTCTTCAGGCCGTTAAAATCAGCCTGAATGAAGTTTCTGACTGTGGACTTTTTTACTGGTTGCTGTAACCAGTAACAGATAAGATCAAAGATGAGCAGAGTGTGGTCACAGTGTCCAGGTGGTGGTTTGTTGGTCACTGTCTACCAGGTGGCTCTCATTGGTGATAACTAGGTCGAGCAGGGAGGGAGTCCGACCAGAACGATGCCGCGGTGGGGGCATTGACATGCTGTGTCCACGCTCTCCGTCATATCATCGTCGATAACGAGATCGAGAATCCGCTTTCACATTCCTGGTGGGAGACTGATGCCCAGTTTATTTTCAATGCATTAAATTCGTCTATTATAAGCAGATGAGTGAAGTTTTGTTGGCCTAGGAAGTTGTCTAGGTTTACAAGATTGTCGTCATCAGAGACGTCAGATGAGGTAGAGCGATAGATAACCCCTACTAGGAATGAGTCTCGGCCGCGCAATGCCAATCGAAGCTACAGGGCATCACATTTATCTGAGGAATGAAATCCACCGATAACCGTGGGTGTTGGGAGACAACGCTGAAGGAAAATCGCAGAACCTCCCAATCTCCCTCGGGCGGAGTCAACTCGGTAGACTGAATACCCGGGGATACTCAGTTCATTGTAACTGATGTCACCTGTGAGCCAGGTCTCCGTGAACGCAAAAATGTGGAGTCGTGTGTCATAAGTTAACCGTCTGATTTCCGGTAACTTATTGAACAAACTCAGACAGCTCGTATACGTGCACTTAAGAACTACTTCGTCACTTGACCTCTCGAAAAGAGAGAGAGGAGAGTGCGAGGAAGGGTTTGGGAAAGAAGGCCTAGAATCGAAGAGGGTGGTGGTGTTGGGCTCGGCACGTACTGCCGAGTGGTTCTGATGGCCCACCTTTGGGCTGTGGACGTGACGTCACTGCTCGTGCGTACGTCAGCGTCCCTACAGGACCCTTGACCAGCACTTCCGGTGTCGCAACTTGCGACCCCTGTACACCCGCTAAATTGCGCTTTTTCGGGGGTTGTTTGAGAGTTCTCATCCACGGAAAATGTGACTTCTTCGTCTGCCGGATGCAGAGTTGAAGGGAGGCAGTGTGCGCAGTTGTATAGATCCACTGATAGAAATGGTTTGTGGGGTGTGCCAATGAAATGCTCTTTGTTTTACAGGCGGCATCCCCAACAGGACCCTATCGTTTTGACTTATTGAAGGAAAGAATTTTCTATGGGGCCCCTTGGTGGCTTTTGGCGTGGGTGACTCGGAGAACGGCGTGTGTGCGGTATCTTGAACAATTTTGCCCTTGCTTGTGGCGTCGGTCGTTGGGATAGCGACTACAGAAACAGCGTCTTCGCTTTCTACCACAGGCATATGGGCCTGTGTGGATACTTCTGGAGCAGAAACCCTGACCTTCGACTCAAGTTGTAGTTTCCGGTCTGCTGGGATTCCTGACTTAGTTTTAGTCTGCTGTTCCCGTTTCGCCCTCTCTTGCCCATAGCGGTCGAAAGAAACACCTTTCAGCTGGACGTTGGTGGATTTCAGAGCCTCCGATTTTTCCACCACTGTCTCGGAAGTCAGCTGGCAAGGTTAGCAAAAGGCCGAGTGACATTTTGGTTGTTTTGGCGCGTAGCCTGCCCGCGAGTCCGAAATTTGCGACGTCCGGTGAGAACGAAGAATCTAAGACTGACTTAAATAGTTCGGTTGGTATAAACGTTGTGGTTAAGCGGCTCCATAAAAACTCTCCTTTCTCCGAGAGCTTTTTCTTTCATAGTCGCCGCTGTCTCCTATGTATGTGCAGCTGACAGGACAACTGCTTTCTTGGTGACCGCGACACCAGGAAGGGCAAGCGCTATGTATTCATTTAATGACTGGAGTTCCAGCTTCATTTCGGTCAGAGTCTGCTGGTATTCCTCCATCCTATTCCCCATAGAAGAAACAGAAGGACATATAGTGCTAAGAAGAACATCTCCACATTTACAGTTGCAGGTTTTCTGCATCGCTAAACTTTTCTTAATGCGTGCGTGACCACTCAGCGGCAAAACGGTGCCTTGGCTTTCGTCAAACCTGCAGCTCATGCAGATAAAATTTAAAGCAGAAGAAGAAAATTGCTTATACTGGTGTTCGTTGAGGCTAATGCATTTGAAGTGATACCACCTCTGGCACTGGTGGTACTGCATACCGTTTTGCACGGATATCCATGTCGGCCGCAAACGCTCGTTGCCTCAGTCAATTGCGTCCCAGCACTGTTACATCTCACTCGCGTCATTGTCAACAGAAACAAGAAATACACAATATAAAACATATACCGAAACGGATACAATGCAACTCAAAGGTTTCAATATGTAATGATTCGATATGTTATTCGGTAATGAATAACAGTAATCGAATGCAATTTTTGATGCACAGGGCACCAATAGAGCAAACAAATGCGTAGACAATGACAGCGTGAAAATTTGAGTCAAATTCCAAGTTACCCGCTTTGAAAGCGCAAGGCAGGCCCCTAGTTCTGAAACTAGCACCTTACCAGTGGATGTGACGTACCCTGAGCCACGTACTGTAGCCAGTAAGGAATGCAATGAGAGTGTTATTGACACAGCTTCCTGTACGTCAGTTGCCTCCCGAGCGCCGTCAAAGAAGGTAATCTCGGTTACTCCAAAAATGTATACGCCTCTTTCTGCTGACAAGCCGTCAACAACGTGTAGGCAGAAGCGACTGAATTCCGAGGTTCTTCGCTCCGTACTACCCAAGAAGCCCGATGTTGCTGCTCTAGAGAGCTACGTTAATAACGGCGTAATTTCGGCGAACTTCTTCAGAAGTACCAACACAGTCGCTCCCAGGCGGTTGAGCTTATATGCTCGGGAAGTTTCTGTAATCGTTCAGAACCTTCCGGAATGTGCCGCCAGCTGATCAAAGCTGCAAGACGAGCATAAGTGTGAGCTTTGGGTCAGTCTTTGCACCAAAATTGATATAAATACAAGTGTCCGGATCTTTATCACGAGGTTGGTGAGGAAATTGGATCCGCCACATGCTGACAAACCTCAGTTAGCAAGGGTCGTGCTTTCGTCATCGAATTTGACCGAAGACGTTCTCCTCGCGGCATATAAGCTGCGCGATAATTCCGGGGCCCAGGTATACCCCGACGTACCATGGGCTGAACGCCGCTGCGTGTAATCGGTAGAACGTGAATATTTCCGTTATCTTTCAGTTATGAAATAATTCGTAGCAATTAATGTTGTTCAAATTTTGTGAAATGTTGCAGAAATTAAAATCTTGAAAATATGTTCCCTGGAGATTTCTTTGTTTCACTCATCCGAAGACGTAAACAAGAAATGTGCGGTTGTTTAATGGCACAGGGATTAATGGAAAAATAACGCAAAGTCGCATTCTACGTTATTTCGGAAATATGAAGGTAAAATATAATGAAATCTACGTCATACACGTGGAAACACATGTTTTCATTGAAATTTAGGCGTGATTTGGCAGGAAAGCATGATTATAATTTCGACAATCGAACTGTTGTTGAAACATGAGTGCTAAGCCTTTTTTAAT
>JTDE01002385.1:13944-71334 GCA_014338405.1 Paragonimus skrjabini miyazakii
GCGTGAGTAATGTGGCAGTTCGGCGGCGCGTATTCCGGAACGCCCGAGATGCGCGATCATTTGGTCAATTAATCACGTTGCACAAATTACGATGGTTGGGTCACGTACTCCGTATGTCATCTAATCGTTTACCGTACCGGGCATTATATGCCGAGGCCATCACCAGTTGGGTTAAACCACGTGGTGGTCAAACAACAACGTGGTCACAAAATATAAAGACCTTGACTGCTCCATTGAGCAAAGTGGGTGGGTGTCGCCTGCCTGGCTGGGGTCCTCGTGATCACTCAAACCGCTGGTTGGAGAAGCTATCCGAGATGGCTATGTGTCGCAGTCAATGGCTTACCTGTATCCATACCATTTCCGCCTCTTCCTCTTAGTCTTCTCTTAATAATTTTCAACCTTTTTAGTAACGTTTTCCTCTAGGATATTCTACGTCACTGTTGAGGTGAACGGCGACCCGAGCCACAGTGCCTTTTGGTCAGGCTCATGGCTGTTATGATGATGAGGATGATGATTCACGTACAGTCTGAGCGGAACCTTCACGTATCTTTAAGGATCTTACCCATTTCAGATATGTACTCAGCTTTGTTCATATACAGGAACTTTTGTCAAGTTGTTGAGCATCACATCTTTCATCTCATGCAGTTGGTAATGTGCCAAATAAATTTTTAATGTTATGCAACATCACTGGCGCGCAAGGAACCTATGGAATGGTATGAACTAATTACTATTTTCGCGTGAGACCATACACTATTGTTCCGAGACATTGGAGAATTGCGCTTTAGCTGATCTAGCAACTTAAAGTACGTATATGTTTATAACCGGTTGATTTACTTAAGAGAAGTGAATTTCAGCTCAGCTGTTCTTACGCAAGTTAGATTGACGGTTACGTTTGCTCCCGTTCTATACGATCCACAAGAAGCATGCTCTGTTGATTTGGACTGGACAAAGCGCTTTCAAGAATATGCTGATTTTTATTTCTAGGATTCTGCATTTTTGTTTCCGACAGAGTTTCCAAACTTTATGCGGCACATCAACAAATAGTCCGTAAGCGCAAATACAGAACGACGTCATGTACCCAGTTCTTTATTCAGTCGTTCTTTTAACGCTGCAGTATGTGAATTGGTCAACCTATAAACGTTGTTACTAAAGTTAATTGCCATCTTGCACTCTGTGCGCATGTTGTCGACTCTTTTTGGCGATTGGTAACTGTTACGAGACGCGTCTCCTAACGAAGCAGCCAAGATGCAACACGCCACATTGATCGGCCGGCCCAGTTCGGATGGTATCGTCGTGGGTGGTGGTATGGCTCCACTCAGCCAAGCAGATTACAGCCGTTCGGTAGAACGCCTATATGCTATTTGGGTTGTGTCTTCACGTGTTGCATTCTGATGCACCTTGTAACGTTACTTGTTCTGACGCCCCGTCTGTCACATATATCCTTTTCATATGATTCATTCTGTGTCTGATTGTTATGTATGGTCGTCTCATTTGATTTGCGTCTTGTTGGTCATGTAAGGTAATCGTTTTGTCCTATAAATTTAGGGACTCTGTGGTTCACTTTTGAGTCGTTCTGCCAATAGACATTGTTGCTGCGTCTTTTTTCTTGGGCTTCGGGTCAAATCTCTGAGCGCGTAACCAAGACAACGATCTAACAACAATAGAATCGTAAACACAATCTCATTTAAGAGCTAGCTGTGCCGTTTATCACAGACTTAATGGAGACCGTAGATCAGTACTGATGTTAAGAGCACTAGCTGAAGTTCGGTCTACTTCAAGCTTCTAGGTGGTACTTAAAAATATTATGCTATTTAGGCGCTCGAGGCAGACTGAGTTTCTGCACAGTTTGAGTTAACGGTCAGTACTGATAAACGTACCTTAGTAAGACTGAGATAATCGGCACAACTAACCCGCGGATGAGTAGTATTTGTAACTTTCAGCATTTGCAGCCTGTGCGGTAGGATGTGTGGTAGAGGTTCGTCAGCCACGCGTACCTGATCAATGGCAACAACCACGAAATCGGTCGTGTGCTTCCGGTGGATTTTTACCATTAATCATATACTATTTGACTTAACACAATTTATATCCAGGATGGTTATGAAGCGATATCCGTCACTGTAAGATATTTTGTGAAAGACTTTAGAACTTCAGAAGTGCCCGCTCTTGAAGTTTCCTTCAAACTGTGCGCATGGTCTGTCACATCAGTTCGAAGATCACAGTGAGGTGTGCCAATAGCCCACTGGTGACTCCTCATTTCAGGATAGACCCAGTTGCGGAAAAGCTAGACTTCGATTGGATTCGAACCAGCGACAAAAATAACATGTTCAAACGCGGTAAATGTTCTACCAGCTGAGCTACGAAGCCAGTTTTTGGAAAGAGTGAAGTAAGCGACGCCATTACCGGCTGGCTAGCATGTCCTATTGATGGGAAATGCATGGCGGTCTATACAGACAATCGCAGAAGAAAAAATCCACAAATTATCAAACCTCATGGGCAAGTATTGGTCAAAAGTTAGTACGACGTTTAGGCGGTTTTTGGTTTACGGTGAGTTCGGACACAAGCAGACCGCGAATACCACGCTGGCTGAGTGGTGTTGCATGTATGGAGCAATTCTGAACGTACCTGATTAGGACTTCATCTAATTACAAGATACACTGAAGAAACTCTCTGATGAACAAACCTTTTCTTTAAACATAAAGCTACTGAAAATAGATTCCAGTCTGATACCTATTCAAGACACAAATAAGACTTATGGAATAGTGGTTTGCGTTAACAACTGTGTGTTAACAATTTTGTGAAATTACACCTTGTGGACTGTAATTCATCGTGAACAACCATTACGGTTGTCACAACTTGAATGTTGTCGCTCACCTCTTCAAAAGTGAACTTTCTCAACTGTCAGTCTTGTACACAACATTCGATCCTCGACCCAAGTTTTCATCTAACTGTTCACTCCGGCCCCTCAATAGGACACTTGCCTCTTAACTCAGATGGCAAAATATCATCTGAATCATTCGGTTTCTTAGACCAGTCTCCTCTACAGGAATCACTGTAGCGTGTTGCATGTCCTATAAACCTTTTGTGATGTTGAAAACAAGAAGGAAAATAAGCTCACTTTTTGTCAATATTTTTCGCAAATAAAATGGTGACTTTCCTGAAACTACATTTATAAACAATTTACTAACCAACCTGGATGGTGTCACAAAAATGAGAAATCTTTTATATTTAAAGCGTTTCATGTTATTGATTGATGTGCACTTCCGGGTTGAACTGCCAAGCTTGAAAACTCAAAGGAACAATATACACTGAAAAATTTGTTAATCTAGAATAGAACTAATTGAGAAAAAGTAGGGTTTCAATTGGGTTTACATCCGCCTTATAAACAGCATGACCAACCGTGGCAAGCTCTCTACCAGCTTTGTAACGAAGGAACACCGGTGGCTCAGGGCTTTCGTCTTTTGGTACAGCCCTCCATGTAACCCACTTACTTATACCGAACCAAAAAAGTGACGCTGGGGAATAGTCTACCCCGACAGAATTTCTCAGATTGTTTGTTCTACAATCCACCAACATCATTGCTGAGCAAAGGTATGGCCTTCCTGTATTCCGTCGTAGCCCATTTGGCAGACAACTAATCAAACCTGGACAAGTTGATACCATCGCTGGTTCCAAACATGGATTTACGATATTTTTTCCGTGGTATTTGAAGAGAAAATTTGCAGTGAGTAATGGTTTGCATAGCAAAGTGATGATAACATAGAATCCAGTTGTGACCACTGCTTCTGCTTCTCATTTGCTGCCTCGCTTGTCAGTCAGTTCTGACTACTTGTGTAGTGAGGATGAGTGATCGTAACATACCACTCACACGACTGCTATTAAGTAGTGGGACCAGAACATGCGTTTTGACATCGAAGTGGCCGCAGGAGAAATACAGGAAGAAACGTCGGAGTGCAGCATCGCACAAAATGGTCCTTGTTACGTAAAGGAACTGAGCGTTGAAGTCTCTAGCAACCGAGACGGTCTGGGCCGAATACCGTATGCAAATGAGTATTTTGTTTGTTGTCCTGTTTAAGCGCTTGACCCATGTGTTGCTTTCTTGAATAAATAACCCTTGTGCCATCCGCGCTCTTGACTCAGAACACTTGGCTGCCTTCGTCTGAACACGCATGCAAACACCGTCAACGGATTGCACAAAACCTTCTCACATCGTTTTCGTCCTTTCTGTCTTACGCACACACGGTTGGTGGCATCCGAAACGGATTAGCCTGTCACAATGGCCGAAGCCAAAGAACACCTGCGCGTTAAAGCATCACCGCAAATGGCTTGCGCTGTGCCACTTGCACCACTCTCATACGCACACACATCTACACGATCACATCCACGCGCTCGGCCAATACTGCCTCGTACATTGAGCTAGCATGCTCGGTGTGACCGAAGCACAGAAAATACGATGGACCTTGTTTGGAGAGTACACTACTGCTGAATCCTAGCACGAGCGAAACTCGAGTGAAACACCTCTTCTCGAAAGAGGCTGGCCGAACCATCTATAAGAATGCAAAAACTGTAATAAAATTGGAGTGATGTTTTGGACCCCCTTTAGATCTATGTACACCAAACCATAGGAAAGGAACGACAAAAGGAAGGACGAAAGGACGACTCAAGCGACGTGGTCCAAACAAATGCTGCTGAGTAAACCATGTACATATTTCGTTTTAGTGTATCTGGAACCATCATTAACTAAGCTGAGATGATAAATATTGAACAGCTAAGTAGACTTAGCAACAGGGATTCCTCATATGTAAATATGTATAACATGTGGGTAGTTTCAGCTTTTGGAACGCTGATAAGTAAACAGCCGGGTTGTGTAGTTAGGACTAATGTTTGGATTGGGTGAGTTAATTACACATTTAAGATAGAGTAGACAGCAAGAGGTGTCGTCGTATGTATCTGAAAGTAAGCGATCAGTAATCAATATTGCGGTCGATAGGCAGAGTGCGGACATGTGAAAATAAAGGCAGCTGGAATCAGTCCGATTAAATGATCGGAATGGCCAACAAAATTATTAGATTTCATGAAGGAAAACTGTGATCTTTTCGATCGATACATCTCGTATGGAGGAGCTTTCAGAGTCACTAATAATTTCTATTTCTGATCACTTTATTTGTCATCAAAACAAAAATCCTTAATTGGCTTGAAGTATGTTCCAGTCTGTCACTTGGGTTTGGAATTATTAAGCAATTTTTCAGTTTTAGTTGTAACTAAATCAAAAATATATTTGTTACCTCTCTTTTAGTATGGTTATAGACCGCTTACCGAAAACCATTGTTACCATAATCGGTGTACACTGAGTATTTTTTTAAACAACGCAGTATGAATGACGGTATCTTACTTGTGGCCAACTAGCTCTTGCACTAATCAGCTGTGAGTCCAAGCGATGGTTTTCAACTGACAGACTGAAGAAAAATACCACCAAGCTGATAAAGTAGACCAAAGCTGAAACAAAACAAAACAAAACAAGATCAGGTAAACATAAAATGTCCTGATTTACAATATGTGAAGAAATCAATTTTGGTAGTGACAAAATTTAGATGGGGGGCAATCTTTCCGGCTTTTTAGGGGAAACCAGCTCGTGTCCATTGTATTACGCTGTTTTGCCAAAATCACTCATACCAGCTGAGTATCCCACAGGACTTGTTTGTTCTTTTTACCGTCTTTCATTACAGTCGAATATTTGATAAGTTACACAGCCTGTCCGGGGTAGCTGGTTGAAGTTGGATCGATCATTAAACTATCGTTGATCGTCTATGTAGGTGAATTAATACATGTTGTTTCCACAACAAAGTTGTTGGTTCTGGTTTCATACCGTTATTTGGTGAAGTTAAGCAATAACCTGCCCAAAATCCAAAGTCACATCAATGCGTATCAACATTGAACTCTCATACTAGACCGTAATGTGCAACAAACGTAATAGTTATTTGCACTGCTACATTTTTTCGTAGTGTCTGATCCCAGACAGAAAGTCGAGTATAATTCATTCACATTCAGTGACATTGCTACTGATGGCATTCATATTAACTGTTTGAAGACGCTTTCAGGAGGTATCCTCATTTCCACTATCGAAATTTTCTCTTATTATTGCAAGCCAACTTATAAATCTGCTTGCCTATCAACACAACATGGTAGTTACACACAAGTTTATACATATATCTGAATACAAATATATATGTGTATATATGTTTATCTATATGTATAAGGTTAGTATTTCCCTACTATTGTAAAGTAGATGGTCTGCTGATTGGCCCATCCAAAGTGTGCATAAGTTACACTGATGCGAAGAAAAATTGTCCGTCCCTTTTCCGAAGATGATGTATTCCTGGTGGGCTGTCTGGTATAAAATTATCCGGTTGTGTGCGTCCATTTCACTACAGCAGCCTTCCAATGAAGCTATTATCAAGGTTGATTTACGTGTACCTTGGTGATTTGTGTTCAGTGAGAGTTCCGTTTACATTGGATCAATGCTACGGTCTAGTCAATACACTCTAGTAGATCCTGCCTCGATCTATCAAAAATTGGCTCTATTAGATTTGATTTCAAAACCTAACATGATTCTGATAGAGCTTGTGTTTGCGTGAACTCTTGCTCTGTCTATTGCATCTCTTGTTCTCATAGTCTGAAGTTGATGACTCATTTTTGGTTGATCTACCGTCTAGAGCCTTTCCACCACCGCTCCAGAACGGGGTTTGAATAAGTGTTCGAATGCGATTGGTCTTTTCGGGAAACAGCGGGGTGATGGACAGCTTCTGCGTAAGTCATGCACACTGATAAATGAAATCTACGACCTGTAGTCACGGGGGTCATCAGGTGGCAAAATGAAATTTACTTAAACCAATGTTTTCGTTAACCGCACTGTAGTTAATCCCTAGAGCTCAGCACGCCAGCAATGCTGTAATTTCAAAGAAGTTGGTTACGATCAACAAATGTTTCGTGCAATTTTATTGGACTGCACGACTCTTAAAAGGATATTACAAATTTTCTAGTGGCTGACGACAGGTTCAAGCTTCCGGCAACGACAGTTGACCACTCGCTTGATCTAAGTTCGAGGAACATCACAGTATACACAACCAATCAGTCAGAATGTAGCCTGGAATCGGCACGTTCCGACAGCTGAGTCATTTTCACGTCAACTGTTTCGTTGGGCATCGCTGCTCCCGGATATTCACGAGTCTACAATAGTAACAGTAATCTTCTTCACTATTGTAAACAATCCGTACTGGATTCCCATAAAACGGATGAAATGGTTGTACATACACATCCGCTCATAAATATGCACGTCTTGCTTGTCAATGGTCTGGATCTAACAACCATACGATATGTTGTTTTACTCGTCCCTTGAGTTTTTGTATTTATCATTCAATATTTGATTTTAAAAATTGATAAACTGATTGAAATGTGTCGATCCTGCTAGCATTGATATTTATGATCCCTAATTAAAGCATGTCGCACTCAGTAGAAATGGAGATGCTCACGGACCTGAGCGCAAAGCAATTGCTGAGTAAACCACCATCTGAAGTAGGTTTCCCAAAGATTTTATGGTATCTGATGAAACTTCCTCTCTTCTCTCTGTAGATTAAAACAAGTTCTACATAATCCAAGTGAATCTTACCTAACATCCACAGAAAGGTACCACTAATCAACGCGGTGTACTGTCCTGTTCGTGGTTTCCATTTTTCAGGTCGACGACTCACCAGAACAATGACGACAAGCGTGCATATTAGAACGATGAAGGTGAGACTGAGGGCAGCAGCTTGAATGTAAGGAGTGGTAACACGGCTATCTACAAAAGAAACGAAAGGAAGAGTACATGCTCCAAATAATTCGTGTTCTGGAGACAGAATATTTAATCTGTTACGCATCCACTAACGTTTTCATAGTCAGTTTCAAGAAGAAGACACATGACACAATAGACACGGTCTCAATGAAAAAACAGTACGCATATAATATTCCTCGTGTAACCACCAAGGCTGCTGGTACAACAGACACCGAATCAGCTTTACTCTGTTTTCCTGGTAACTTGTAAGCTCTGGTGTTATGTAATGTTTGTCGCCGTTTTTTCCATTCTGTTCACTGCAGGGTACGATTAATTGTAGATGCATACTGTCGAGTCAAACTAGTCCAGAGTCAGCTGCAACGACTGTATATTTTATAGGTCGGTACATAAGAAAACACATGCTATTTCGACCGGGTCTGAGGTATGTGAGTGGGTGGTTTATCCGATATTTAATCCAGTTGGCTGAACAGTACAAATGCGGTTTTAGATCTGTTTCTCCTTCTCGCTGTTGTAGGCCGTTAACTGGGAGTTGCAAGATGGCGGACGACGACTTATGTCTTTTGTGGTTGAACTGATGGATCTTTGTCTGGGTGCGACGTCGTCAGTTTGTGCTGTGATGTTTACCAAACAAAGAATTAATGCACAGGATGTATTGGAAATAGTTGAGTATGAAATTTGGGCCTGCATGCAGCAGATAATCTACGGAAGTGTTCGATTGATCTGCACGTGGAGAATGATAGTATTATCGGTCTACGGTTGGTTTCTTCAGAAAAGATGCTTCACACTGAAGTCTTACCTCATAAATTGTCTGTTTTCTAACCAGACATTGTAGTGGATAAAACAGACTGATCTTAATTTTGTCAATGATTTACGGAGTACCTGCAATCGGGCGGTCCTTTGTAGGCTACCTGACACTCGGTAGATCACTCGAAAGTTCTGAATAGTGTTTACTTGAAACTGACTTGTGGTCAGACGAGTCAACATAGAGCCGTTTACCGTTTAGATCCTACCATGACTCAACCAGTAGAAACTGCTTACTTTGTTATTATGGCTAGTGTGGTGTGTCACGGAAACAGGTGGAAGAATGGGTATGTGGATGAAGTCTGAAAAGAGTGTGTTTTCAAAGAAATTGAAATACTCGGAAGGAGGTTGATCGATCACAGCTGAAATATGCGGCACAGTGTACGTACTTGCCGACGTCGAATAATTTAAGGAACCAAGTTACACGGACAACGAAACTGTCCATCCAAGCTCTAACTTGATCGTATAGTTCCGGTCTTAGAATGTTTTGAGCGCAAAATCGATTTGACAAAGACCAAGCAGCATAGAAGAACTCTGTCAACATATTAACGAAATTAATAGCTCAGGTTGGTGGACATAGCCTTCTGATGTTCACTAATTTTGTTGCCTAAATCTCAAATTTTTTATCATCAGATAGAAGAACATAGACAGAGCACAAAGGTTTGTTATAATGGAAAATCACACATCTCCTGGTTAAACAGCCATCACAAGCGTGTGTGGAACCTATTTAATATACAAACGCCTTTTATCTGTGTTTGTGTTTGTCTGTGTGATTGGTTGACCCATGTCAGTTTGTAAATCTTGTCTAATTCTATAGGTTTTTGTGTCGAGAAACTACAGTATTGCCAGACCTCCACTGACTGGTAAGTATGCTTCGCGATGGTCTCAGTATTGGTTTGGAACAATCGTCCGATATAGTATTGAATTTTTGTGCATCATACGCCTGTCACATGCTCACATGGAAAAGTACGTTAGATTTTTATTTACGAGAACGGATTTGATACTTTCGTTGGTGCACTTTCCAAATCAGGTATACATGCATACAATGGTCTCTTCAACAAGGTTCTTTCAAAACGTAAGCATACCTGATCTGGAATTCAGAAACGTAACCAAACGCCCCAATTTTGTTCATCCCGGTTAAGTACAGAGGAGTTAAAAAATTCCCCTGAAGCGACAACATATCACAAACATAATTCACGCCATGTGTCTAGCTCTTGTGAGCGCATTACGTCCTGGGAGATCACAATTAGAAAATACTCTTTTGGGTAATCTATCAATAGCCATCGAGCACATCAGACGCGCCTCTTTTGAAAGTGAAGTAGTAGCTTCTTCCACATTTCCTAATGGTTATATGCACAGTACCGCGCTACTTCGCAAGGTTTTGTTTATTTTTTCTTAATGTTTATGAACGCTATTCATACAAGGTTTTGGTTGAGCCTGTGGATTTGATTATTCGGCCATACCTATTGTGAGATTGCTGGCGTTGTGGTTAACACGCTTGTCTCACAAACACGGGAGTCAGAGTGCAATCTCTGACCCGGACAAGGATATGCACAATTGATGGACCCTAATAGGAGAGAAACTCGAGTCTGGTGCTTCCTTTAGAAGTGGGTTAGCCAAAAGGCTTATCTGAATGCGAAGGCTGTGTAGGAGGTGTTCACTTTTGAAATAATGTTATATTCGGAGGTTTGTGTAAGAGAGCAATGACCTCTATATTCATGTAGTTCTGTGTATCTGTGTAGGTCAGAGAGTAAAGTGTGTTGAACGGCTCACAACTTCAAAGGATATTTACTTAATTGTTGGGCAACTTACGAACACCGGAAGTTTGACTGTTCAGCGGGAATATTAATTCATTAGTGACCACTGTATTTTTTCTACTCCCAACTGCCCAAATATCTCACAACTGATGCGAACTAATGGTGTAAACGGAATGAAATACTTCCGCGGAAAATAACTAATGATATTCACGTGATTTGCTTTGCTATAATCCACAGGAACATTTCGAAGGCACAACTTAGTTTACGGTAACTTTGCTTGAAGAGACCTGGGATTCTGTGAACGTCAAGTATCACACGACTGCTGTCTTCCTCGGGTCTGCAAGTTGGACATAAGACTTAATGTACAATTATGTAATTAGTGTCACATCGGAACATAATAACATTACGACAAAAAAAGAAAACTTCTTACCGACTACAATTTTTACAACAGTGTAACTTACTAAGAACGGGTTGAACATTTCTGTTGAAGCTCTGATTGAATTGAAAGGGAAGTAGGGGAAAGCACATTCCACTGAACGCTGAACATGAGAAACGAGGCGGAAAATATTCATTCAATCTGTGTGAAAACTTCCATGATACGTACAAATTTGTCACCACTATCAGAAGCACGGCTTCCTATTATTTAAGCAGACAAATAAGCGTAATGACATTCAAGCTTTTATTCGCAAACGTCTGATAGCAGTTTTACTGTAGGGAATAAAATATGTCGACAATGTCTTCTTCAGGTTCATCGGTTACCTGTGAAACGCAATTTGAAACTACCAGGAATTATAAGTATTCTGATTAATATACATTGAACGCTACTCAAAAACGACCACATATTTTGTCTTTTTGTAGATATTCCATACAGCTGTTCTCGTAAAAATAATTATACTCTATTTTCACGCCTATTACACTCCGTCACTAGCGCATATTCTTGAAGTCCGGCCACATTTTCATGGAGCAACCGTACTGACTAGTAGATCGGTGAAATTATCAGACGTAAATGCTCAGTCACATTTGCTTGTTTGAGATGCTTCGATTGCTAGAACGCCTCGACATGAGTAACAGTAACTAGCACGTTGCATCTAATAAGCGGCCTCATGAATAAGACTTTTCCTCAAGCTGAGACCACAAAAAAGCTATGAGATTACGAAGGCTGCCACCAGCTGCGTATGGCGTGCAATTTATAATAACCTAAATTTCTTACTGTTTACCATTATTTATTGTTTAATTGTCTGGGATGTTATGTGTTAGCTGACGAGTTTCATATGGAATCTCTGCGATGCTAGTCGCAACTGGCCTCCTTACAAACCTTTGACATTAGTGCTGTTTGTCTGTTTGTGAAACGTGTTATTTTATATTTGGCTGCTATTCCTGCTGCCATTTCTGTTAAAAATATTACAATAACAATCCAGTTTTTTCTGGTGTTTTCGAATTGTGTTGTTTGTAAACCGATAACCAAATGGCCTTGGGCTATTTTCAATTTCCTGCTGATTTTCAGAATAAAATTCTTATCAAATATAGCTAGACCTTAGATACATTACTTGACGTTTCTGGAACTCACTTTAGTCATAACTTATTGAAGAAGTGTATTTTACAGGTGGACAAATTTGCCATGTTAAGCCCCATTTGTATACTAGAATATCTGAGTAAAAATATGCTTGTAGTTGACTTATGGAAAAAGCAAATTAGGAGGAATCAAACTTTAGAATAATTTTGTAACCTAAGTTATTAATAGGAATTCATTCATCAGGTCATCGCATATACAACAATCATCTATCTGATTAGTTTGTGAATAAAACGAGTAAAATCACCAGACATAATCAGTGTACGATTCAAAGATGAAGTCTTGATATGCGGAACCATTTTGCGATGTTTTCTGATTAATTAAAATGATAACAGAATGGTGTATGAAATAAATTGGAAAAGAAGTCTCCGGTTGGCAAAACCTAAATCGAACATTCCAGATTTGACGTTTCAATAAGCCTTCTAAAAATGTCATATGTGAACTTTGCCTAACGATCAGTAAGGTTTACGTTCGATGACAAGATATGATATAATATACACAGATAGCTTCATGAGATTTGTACGGGTAATTTGCCACATAGATGCACAAGGGGTTGTGAAACTTTCTCATAAGCGTAGAAAAATACACGGAGTATTGGGTTGCTCGTAAATAAAATTCGAGGTATTCCTTTGAGCGCCTTCATAAAGTATTACATTTGTTGATTTGTGATCATAGTTGCTAGGCAGGAATTGAACCATGAACATGTGATGCATTTTATCAAGATACTTCTGAAAATAGTTGTACCAAACCTTTTATTATTGATGGGGAACATTATGATTTGTTTGAAATAACGGCTTCTGCCAATAACCTTGAAGAAATATTGGAAAGCGTGTTGTTTACATTCACAGTTGTTAAAATTCGCACTTTCGCATGCATTCTGGCACAAATTGTATCAAGCACAATAGTACGGAGTCCTCCGTTCATTAGCATATTTAAACACAGTGTCAGGACAAATGGAAGGGTGTAACAGAGTCTAACACCACAACTTCGTATTGCTACCGTTTTGTTCGCAACGTATGGTATTTTATTGCTGTTGTTTTATGTCAAAATCACTTGCAGTGGTCACTTCCTCCATTTTCTTGGCGTCTCATGAAACTGTTCTTCAACAGAACCCAAACGATCTGTACAAAAGATATTTTGAAGAGGTTTCCACTAAAAATGTCTTCAATGAACAGATCCTGAAACTTACACAAATTCACGGTTAGCAATTCAGAATATCAATAATCTATGCCAAACCTAAGGAGATGGCAGTTTTAGTTCGTCGCTTATTGGGGATCGTTCAACCAATAGTGCGCGTCATAGATATAAGCCATGGAAATTCAATTGTCTCGGTTCACTACTTGAGTGCAGCCCAGGTAGTATTGTTTATGACAATAAACCTTGTGATATTGCAAAGTTAATCGGGATATTGAAGCAAGCTGAGTTTTGCACCTATCCTGTAAGTGCTCATAACGTTGGTGCCGATCTGTGGTCTCCGTTGTATATTAAATAAACAGTATAGACAACCTGTAGAACAGTTATCAACTGCCAAGCTCGACCTCTGTTATTTTCTGCTAGGTTTTGTAGTTGAGGTTAACTGAATAGGGACAACAACAACCGTGAAACCGTTCCTGCGACTCCGACAGATTGCGTTAGTAGAGCCTAGAATGGAATCCGTTCAGCTGAATGATAATGCCGTTAGTGAGATTTGTTTACTGAATGGCCATCCTGTTTGGACTTCGAGGGTTAAGACTGGGACGACGATCATGCTCGTCACGCACAGATTGTTAGACCTGAGGTTCCTTCATTCACTAGTCTATGAATTAACGTTCTGGATAGGTTGTATTAATGCAATAGAACCCAAGTGTTGTTTTTAAACTGTCTTTTCACCTCTTCAATCACTTCAAAATATTTTACTTGTCCGTTATTTTTGCAGTTAACTTCTAAGCTATTCCTCGGCAACAAAGTGCACGTCATTCTATGGTTGTTGAAATTAATCGTCCCTGCTTGGTACATCTTTGAGTGAAATATGTGTCGGTTGTTTCTGCACTTTGTTGAATAACTTCGACGCTGTGCGCTAAGTTAGTCAAGACTTGCCCATATGAAACAACATGTCGCTAATCAACTTGACAAAACTCTATTGTTTAGACGCCAGGAGAAAATGGTTGTAAGGACTCAGTTGCCCGTAAGAAAACCTTGGTCATACCGAATTTCTATCACTCACACCAATACCCGCAAGTGAGAGCACGCTATCATCTACCTTCACCTGATGCAACTACATCAGACAGAATTATAGTTAGTTCATGTGATAAAAACTTGAAGTAAAACAACGGTCAAATCCGTTAACACCCACCTGCCTATATGACCAGGCGTGAAGCCGTTAGATCATTTGGACGTGCATTTCTGAGCAGCTGTTGTAACGCTTTTGTGAATAAACTTAAAAATCTCATTTGATCAAACTTGCTAATCGATAAAACCAACTAAGTCAAGATATCATGCAAGTATCTACCTAACTTGGTGCGATACAAATAGAACGTCGTACTGCGATGTTCATTTGTTCAAATGATTTTGACTTTGACAAGAATTAGCCTACGATTTTTAGTTCACGTTGATTTATGGACAGTGATCTGGATGCGGAATAAGATTATCTGTCAGTTTCTCTGAAGCACTATACGGCACTATACCGAAATGCAACACAGAAGTGACAATATAGCACTTTCGTGGTTCTCTAGACAGGCTTTGTTGGAATATTTAACGGTTAATAAAATCCTTTATTTATGACATTATTTTGTTTCTAGACACTCTTCCTTCTTTGATTCATTTATTTTAATTACTAAGGTTCTTAATTGAATTTCTTCTTCTTATGTAGATCGCAAATTTAGTAAAATAAACTTTTTGAATTGAAATTTTTCTAATATATTCAAAGTTTAGAAGTTATATTCTTATGACTGGCCTGTGATGAGGTAGTGTAGTTGTTAATAATGCACTCCAGCAAGATGCTTGGATCAAAAACGTGCCAAATCAATATTTCAATACTTAACTAATGGCTAAGTAAAATTAATGTGGACAGATTTGCAAAACCCTCAAGGAGAAAACATTTCCTGGTATTGTGAATGGTAAATGCTAGCCCTATGTTCTAAACTAATTACTAGAAAAATTAGCAATAATGAAACAAGAAGACGACTCGTCTAAGACCCCATTTCTATCTGACGGTATTCTTCCGTTGTGCACAACAAGAACAGAAATTCCGTTAGATCAGAGCAGAGAAGAGCCGCTTTTTGTTTTACACAAATATTGCAGTTAATGAATCCACAATTCCAGAACAGCTTGTAAATAATCGGTAATTTGGCTTATGGGCAAAGTAACAATTATGTTACAATTGCCTCTTCAGGCAAATTTTAGTCATTACGTTTAAAAACAAAATAGTAAATATTTTGAAACGTCAGCGGGTTTTATGGAATGCATTTTTTTCATAGCATCACTAAAACACCGTCCACTCTATCTCGAGAGGTTGTCAAGGTAGGTTGGCTTTCAAATTGTGTTCCAGGAGTAAATGGATCATCTTGTTACTGATAATGGTATACACAGGATTTAGTTGAGCACACTACTCATATTTAATCATAGGTTTCATACGTTAAGAAAATTTTCCGTCTTGTCAAAAAATGCCAATCTACTTACAAATAAAAAGCGTACAAATACTGAAAGTTTTCAAGTAAAGTCACACGGACTGCGCTTTTTAAATTGTTCCCATATTTAAGCAATAATCTTACAGGTAAAAACGTTGAAAATTGTTTTAGACTATTATGCTAACTTTCTTGGCTATTGGCTTATTTGGTCGGTCAGCACATGACCCACAATTAACTAAATGGAACACGCCTGACAGCTCAAGTACAATCGCACATAGTCATGGTTACGATAAGCTGAATAAGCCTTCGTTTAATCGGACAATCATAGATATATATCGTATCGCTTCGAAAACTGAAACTACAAATTATCGTTAAGTTTTGTCACAGATGAAGCAATACACTGAATGTTTACGCTTTTTATTATATCATGTCCCAAGTTGTTATTTTCTAATATGATTACAATGAACGAACAAATCATTTTCTTTCTCGATCAATAGATGTGATATTAAGATCGCTGTAGTATTTCAAACTAACAGCGTAACTAAATTTGTTTTACCAGAGTAGGTCTTATCAGCAGAAGTGAAAGGTATGTGAACATAAAATTGAATAAATTAGATCACAATGTGTTTTCCTCAGAGATTACTCTCTGACATGTCCCGTTCACTCCTTTTAGTGAAAACTCCGCCTTTTTTTCAGCTTTTTGGTGGAATTAAAAAGAAATCAGATCTACAGTATGGCAATATATTGATTTATCTGTTCATCTATGTACTATCATTAAGGATGAAATAATCTTCAATCGATCAGTGAAATGATGACTCAGATAGCTTACGAAAGACACGGTCGTGAATATTTGGACATGCGTTACTTGACCTATTGAATAAGGTGAACTTTCACATTGAACTGTTGTATGGAGCTCCAAATGACAATTTTGTATAGCATATTCTTAGTTAAGTAACATAACTTTAAGTCTATTCCAGTTGGATAAATTGTAGTTGGTATCTATTGGTGCAATGTTAGTACTAATTGAACGTTGTGAAACAGCCAATGTATCTGAAACACAATAAATCGTATGCCTATAGTCGAGTACCTACATGTATCTAAGTATAAACTGTACCACTTGACTTTACAAAGCAAATAGATACAATTTTAAGCCAACAATGGATTGGCCCTTTAAAAATAGCAAGATTAATTAAAGTTTTTTATGCCGGTTAACAACCGAAATACGTAAGATGGTTAGTTAATATTTTGCATAACTTACTCTTCAATAGTTTGCTTTCAAGTAGAAAGAACACAATCAAAACCAGTCATTTAATTACGCAAAAATAAACGCTGTTATCTGAGTTTCCTTAAGCAAACTGTATAGAAAAGAAGTTGCAGTTTCCAACATAAAACTTGAAAACTCATTTTGACCAAAAAGGATTCCGTTTTAACAAATAATCCTCGTTGGCCATTGCAACTCTACAAAAATTCACACGAAAACTAATCACTTATTCAGTAAAAATAAAACGAGTGGCAAAGTGAAAAGATTAGCAAACACAAATAATTCTGTTGTAGTCGAAAGCTCAAACCAGAACGTCCTCAGATATAATCATTACTATTCAATTCAGATGGGAATCGGGGATTCGAAGTGTTTCTTAAACTGAGTGTACCTGAACAACAAACTAACCATAAGCAAACTCAATCCAGTCTTATCTATCCAATGATTATCCAAAGACAACCTTGATTATGACCTTAAAGATAGCAATGTTACGCTTGATTTTTCAATACAGTCGTCTAGTACCTTATGATTTCTCGACTGATGATTCCCTAGTTGTCTGGTTTTACTAGCCGCTGATGATGACATACGGAATGCAGATCTACTTTTCTAACACTTGTCACAGTATTGAAGAGACTCAGCAGAATATAACAGTCAACATCAGTGCAATAAATGCGGTGAACTAGGTAAGCAATGAAGTTCGCGGATGATGCACGAGTTTCGGGCGTGATTGTACACAGGAACGAAGTTGGTTAACATTTAGGAAATAAGATCACCTGACGTTTTGAGTAGACTGAACAACTACGTACTCCGGCGTGACAAAAATACACACACTTCATCCTGTTTCATGTGTGACCTCCCAGAAATAGTGTGCTTCGTCTCATTAGTGATGGAGACTAGTATGCAGACACGGCGAATTTTTAAACCAGTTTTGTGTCCCTGTCCTGATTGCAAGATTCAACTCACTTCAACCCTGATTTACGGCGTACAGTACCTCACAAATGAACAAAGCTAAATTATCATGTAATGTATCGAACAATGTCTACTTTGCACACTCTTTGTCAGTTCGTAGATTTACATACAAACGTAAGTTCATTGTAACGAATGACTTGAAATTTGCTCATTTGATTAGTTTAAATCACCTTCGTGATCAGTTGGACAAAGGGGGCGGAGAGCGCGAACGCAAAATCACTAAGTTTCAATCAGCGTGTGCAACCAACCTGTACACCCTGTCGGTTTGTCTACTGCATGATTACCTAAAGCCTAATCTGTATTTCTGGTAATGAGTGAAACTATACTGGTTAGTTCATAGGAAGGAACGAGGTGGGCATACAATTACTGTCACTTATTCTACTGTCCGGACCATGACTAGTGGACTTACTAAGAGGAATACATACACTACCTAGTTCAAATGTAGTAGTTAAAACGCTACCTGGACAAATTGAGATACTCATCTTCAAAGAAGTGGTCTATTTTTATGATCCGATGGTTTATAGAACAAGGATACATTGTTTCAAAATGAGCAAATGTAGTTGTTTCGCTATTTTGTGACATTATTAACTGTCAAGTATAAATTACACTTGGGCAAAAGTGTGAACCAAAAATACACAACTCGACAAGAGCTGAGGTTATCTTCAAAAGTACCAGGCGTACAGTTTTAACAAATAAATCTTACTGCTTAGCTTTTCTGCTTGTCTAAGTTATCCTCAATATAGCGTCAAACACCCAATTAAACTATTGTTCTCTTACCATGGTCATCAGTTGTACAACATTCAACCCACAAAGTGCGCTCACGGTCACGATATATATAGCTGGGAGCTGTCACAGAAGATCCCACATGATAATCGATCCAGGAACCCAAACTTAGAGCGATCGCACCGACGAGAGTAAACATAACACCGCATACAAAGCCGAACACAATCGTACCCAGCCAAATTGCCCGGATAGAACGCATAACAAAAAGAACGGCAGTTTGTATGCCAGTGAACTTTTGAACAGATTTTCAAAAACAGTTCACGTTACTTCCGTTTTGACCTGTGTGCCGTACACTGTTCACTTTGGCTCCGACCGGTCACCATTTGAGTAAACATGTGTGACAGGTTCTGAATGAGGGCAAGTGTCCATCTTTGTTGCAACTGATCTTGGTCTGATTGGCTCGGAGTTAACAGGTCAAGATAAATCGCAACAGTACGAACGCACACCATATATTCCATTGGTGTTTATTGTATAGACAAGTGGTAGCATAATATCTGAACAAGTTCAAGAGAGGTTGCAGCGTGTTTTGCAAATGCACTTCCTTTCATCCTGTCACACAAAAATACATGGATGCAGCTTAGAAAACGGACAAACAAAGATAACTTATTAAACAACTAAAATAATCTGTCATAAGAACTTGGTTAGTGAACATCAGTATGAACGTCCTACATAGCTAATTCTCAAATAAACATTTCACAATCGTATTTTTTTTAAAGTTATAACATGAAAACATTCCAAACAAGGAATGATCCAACAACCTTAACGTTGAGACACGAAGTCGCTATTGGTCTCATCGATCAACAGTGAAAACACCCCTTCCATTTGAGAGAAATCAAGTCAAAAATTGTAATCGTGGGTTGTTCACGTCCATCGTCATTAGTTTGCACTTGTTCTCAGATGTTAGATACTGATCTGTTAGATTTGAATACGCCAACAACTAAGGCGGTAGCACCTTAAACGGTAGATAGAACATTTATCCTCGAAAGAATCTCTGCAATACATCAGTGTCAGCAGCAGAATAACATAAAGGAAAAAATAACCAAATTGTTATGTTCGCTAGATAAACGAAATGTGGCTTGATTAAACATGAAGGCACGGGGTTGGCAAGCAGTTAATTTGAAACGGTTCGTTCCATTGATGAACTTAAATAAAACAATGAGAATATGCAATTTGTGTTATGCTCTCTGCAGTAAAATTTCTTATCTTCTGATTACACATGGACATGTATCTAAATTTAAACGAGTCAAAACTACACGGAGCCGAATTCATGGTTTGAGCGGTTAAACAGACGGACATAGGGGGACTGTGATGTTTGATAGCCAAAGCCTCAGCAAACTGGAGTATGCGTTTCCGGTTGTTTCGAAAAATCACCGAGAATGAGTCAGGAACTTTGACTCTGTGTCATGTTTAGATAGTGTGCCTTGCAGTTGAGGATGTTGGGTGCTGTCCATTGGCATCTACACGGGCACCTGGCGTTTCTAGCTGGGTTTCCAGCCATTTGGAAATATGCTCCTTAATACGAACTACTAGTTGTCGGTTTGTCCTCCCTATGTAGCTCATACTTCAGTTACACGAATCGTTGTATAAACAGTGGGATGTGCCAGACGTAGACAATTTGTTCGTAACAGGGGGCGACTGGCAGATTTCCCGTTCTATGTACTATACACAGTTTTGCAGTCCTGGATACAGTAGCTGTTAGACGCTTCCTCGTCATTGTCGACCAGCTGTCACTTAGAGACGAAAGTTCTAAATAAACCGTCCTCTTCGGTACCGTCGTCACTTTTACAGTTGGGATGACGGCTTAGCTGTACTTTCTAACAAATCGCAAGGGGGACTGGCTAATGTACGGCGTGTCTGCTAGTAAGCTTAACTTTGGCCGTGAGCTGTCTTTTGTGCAAACCCTCAATGCTCTGAGAAAATACGTCTGACTAGACTTCCATTATAATGCACAGGACAGAAGCCTTTAAAGTGCGTACACTCTCCTGTCCAGGTAGGCTTCCTGTAGACGGATTTTCTTACCGTGCCATCTGATTTTCGAGTGTGTAAAATGCCCAGGTATGGAAGATTATCATTCGCTTCGTCCTTTCTCGTCATTTTCACGTTCAGATGAGCTTGGTTCGACTTTAAAATGATCTATTTGAGTCATTTTAGCACTCAGAAATGACTAGAATATCATCTACGTAACGTCTGTACAGTACCGGTTATAACAGGCTTTCGCATAATGTGGATTCTACCTTAGCCGTGAAAAAATCCGCTAGAAGTAGACTCAGCGGACAGTCCATTGCAACCTTGTCCACTTGTTGAGAACTACACGTCTTGAAGTTAAACCTTAAATTATGCGTACACAAAGATTGTTTTGATTTTAGTTCATTCATGGGGATGGGAAATGGAGCATTATTGCTTACAGTAAGCTGGCAAATGCTATCAGCTATTTCATGGAGCGGAATTTTAAGAAAAAGGGAAGCCACATCAAATGAACACATCAATTTGTCTCGGACATTTCATACGAAATGTACGAAATGTTACTTGGGAGAACATCACATGAATAGCATCTTCTTACTGTTTTATTCGAAAGAGTTAATTACGAAAAGGGGTGGGCTGAAACAGCTAATCAAACACCTTCAGAGGTGCAGGGCTTAAGAAGTTTACTCTGGAAGTGTTTGCCCAAAAATTGTTTTAGAAAGAAGAGACCAATAACTAGTGAGTCATATAAAACCATGCTCTCTTACACATTGACATATCGCACAGTGTATGCCATTTCTCGACCTTCATCAGAACAACACCGGTAGTTAAAGGAATGGTGGGGTAACACGAGTGAATTACTGAATACAGCGTTCCAACCTATCGTTTGAATATGGTCCCCACCTTGTCTGGTAAGATTATTTTGTGCAAAAAGTGTTGATCACAGACATGGCGGTTTGGACTGGAAATTAAATAAATTTGCTTTGTTACCCAATTCCGAATAACGGAAGGCTCTTTGAATACAATACAGAACGAGTCGCCAGACGTTTTCGCTAACCCCGTGACGTCATAAAGAACTGATGTAGTGACTGAATTAAGTAGTGATTTATTAAGTAATGTATGCACACTTCATTACCAGTTTGACGGTCATAATTCTCATGACTTTGTTTGGTTTGGAAGTCTGTAAAACGTTTACGGATAAACCTATCTTTTCAATTTGTGCTGACAATTCCCTTTCAGTGTGATCTGAATCACAAACTTAGGCTACAATCATACTGCAACTTCGGACGATCAGGTCAGTTTGAAGACTCTGAAGGCTATGCACTGAATGAGCTACGACAAGTTGTCCTGTGGTTCAAATAGAGATCACGTTATCAAGTCACATCAATATACTTGATATGTGAATACGCCTTTCAGCAGCCGTCGCCACTGAAGTCACACGACAATGGCACACTCGACCGTATGAAAATTTACAGGCAGCATTTTCCCAACTATAAGCATATTATAAAAGCCCGATATGTAAAACTTACGTTCCAGTCAAAAGATTACACCAGACTGTAAACCTGCAAGACGTGCTGTCGTACCTTGGGTAATTTGAACAAGTATCGCCCTTGTTAGCCAGCCTAATACCAATACATCATTTTTGATAAGTAGTTTAATATCTATCCATAGTCTACTGAATCAAAAATAGAATCATTATGGTTAACGTTTTTGGCATTATGTTACTGGCATTATATAAAGAGTGCACAAGCTGAGCGTTTGCGTCCTCAATGGGTCGAAAAGCAAACCAAGTTGGTGTTCCCTAACATTTATGAGAGCCCTTGGAAACAACTGCGGGGAATACAGCAAACAATTAACAGATACAGAACAACAGCGGCAGCATCATCAGGATGCTCATTTCTTGTTTTTATCAGTCCAAGTGGGTCGGATTAAACTGAGGAAGTTGGTAAAGTTTTCGACTGTGTTAATTTATACTAGATATAGTATCATGGAATGTGTACACAGTACTTGCATACGCAATCTTTTCTGTCAAAGACGGAGCCGAAGTGACGGATTATTACAGGTCAAGTTGCCCAGATATTAGCTAGGACTATCAGACTTTATTCAATTTTAACAATTATTATCTCAAGTAAACAAACTGTAAAGAAACATACCTAATTTGCAACTGCACCGAATTACTAAATTTCACGATCTTCAAGAAATGCGAATTAAAGTTAACGCTCTACCCTACTGTTATCCTTAAATGGACTATAGTTGTGTAGAAAATTTTGTAATAAACGTCTGTTTGGCACTTTGTACATGCTAGCAAAAAACGTCAATAACTGATTACGTGAATAATTAACAACCCCACATTATTTTAAACAGCAGTCATCTGCGGACAACTCAGTTTTTGCCAGGACGTTTAAGTGGTTGCCCAAAATAGAGTTGCGATTGATAAATGTTTTATAAGAAGGGCATTATCAGTGAGCGTCAGATTCAAGCACTGACGTTTTCCGACTGGTTAAGCTGTTACTCTTACCAGGTTGACACAAGTATATAGCGACCAACAGCATATCAACTCAATTAGTCGAGTCATATTTTCTGACATGTCTATCACAACGAAGTTAGATGCATCTATCGTATTGTAGCGAAAAGGCTAGTTAGCATGCTACACGCGCACTCACGTTTATGAGTTAGCATACCAGTCCACAATACCCCCAGGTTTCCGCTGACGCGTCCTGCGCACTTCTGCCCGGTTTATGTGTGTAATCGGCGCCGTCTATCGTGGGTGTTTTCCGCCTACTACTCTTCGTCCGTTTGTCCGATTTCGTTGTGCGATGGCTCGTCCGGTCGCTCGTGTTGTACTCCGTCTATCCACAATGGGC
This sequence comes from Paragonimus skrjabini miyazakii, assembly GCA_014338405.1. Classification (NCBI taxonomy): domain Eukaryota; kingdom Metazoa; phylum Platyhelminthes; class Trematoda; order Plagiorchiida; family Troglotrematidae; genus Paragonimus; species Paragonimus skrjabini miyazakii. Next base: position 37,342 of record JTDE01002385.1, read on the forward strand.
TTTGATCGTATTCCACGGGAGTGTCGAGATATTCCCCCGAGTGTTGTAATAGTTGCGCCTCCGATTTGGTCGTCCATTCTATTTTGCCTGCCATGTCTCACCCGTTAGTCCGATCCGTTCGAGCAATGTCTCATCCGACTGTCCCCGTTGTCCGCCATCCGATCATTGAGGGTTTGTAGACGTGCCTCCCTCCGCGTTGGGGTACTGCGCCGAGAGCTTGAATACTTGCACCTCCGGCCTGACAATCCATCACAATATGACTGGTCATGCAGTTTTTCAAAAATTGTTATCTTCCTAATCAACTAAACCTGGTCAGAAGGTGAATTAACATACCAGAGCTTCCACTGATGACCTGCAGGCAAAACTTTCAAATCAAAAATGTCTTCCGATTGCTCTCAAAATTGATCTCACATGCAGTAAATAAATCGGCTGGTCTATTCTCATGTTGAAGAAAACGTCCAAAAAATAGTTTCGTACTGCTGCAGATGTCTCATAGTTAAAAATTCGGTAAACGACTTCCTCAACATGACCATCACATTATCGGAAGTAAACATAGCCAGATCCTATTCATTTAACCACATACTATTCCAACAGCAGGACTGTAGGTTTTGGACGCAAAGTACGTTACACGGAAATAAAGCTTCCACCAAAAGCATCATGTTTCACTAGATTTCCTTTCATTTGTCAATGTAACGCAGCATATAGGTGATAACATTTTGTATTGCGGCTGCGTACGTTGTGTATATAGCTGGCTGAAACTCTGATTAGTGTGGATTGATGTGGATTGTGAACCCCTCACTCAGAAAAACTCAGTCACCTTGTGTTCCTGCCCTACTGTTCGCTGTAACGGGCGTCGCGGGCAGCACGTTAGAGAGTTGGACAGGTTAGCATTCGTTTGTAGTTACCATGATCATGGTCGCCCCCAAAGTTTACTATACACCGGTGTCATAAGCTACTGTATTTATGTTTCTATGAGGTATGTGATGTGATATATTAAAGAAACTGACAACCTTTGAACAGATTAAACAAAGTTTCGTAAACCGATTTTCTGACGCTTTCTACATTGAAAACGAGAAGCGACACCGTTATGATCAGTTTGATTCAATATTTCCAGTAGACGGGTTAACCAGATGTTCGATTAAATTGCATTCACGGTGTACAGAATAACTACTGTTTCATTTAAAAATGCACGGAAATTTCTTTTACAAAATCTGAGATAATGTTTAGTCGAAAATAGTTTTTGCACAAGTTGTTTAAAAGGTTCTAAATACGTTTACCTGATTTTTTTTAAAAATAAAACGTTTCCGGTTGTTCTTGTGTGTTTTCGGTGTGAAAATAATTTGCCGTACTTCCTGCGTGAACTTGGTACTGTCATAAAATTTGACCAGTGGAAGTATAAGCATAATTCGGACCGCCGTGGATCTCACTTTTCATGGTCTTATGTGCAAAACCGTTTACAGAAATTAAGAGATTGGCTAATGAGTATACACAAGGTAAACAGGGGCGTCCACAAATAAGTAGAATTCATATAGAGCAGTGAACGGTCATACTGGTTCAGGTACGCCGTTGATTCTGGTAGTCTCATATATATAAGAACCGTACGGATAGCTTTTGAGGTGGTTGTTTTGTCCCCAATATGACAGACACCATCTGGGTGAGGCAGTGAAGGTCGAATGGTATGTGAACATTTCATCCTTCGATATCTTTATGGCTTATTCTAACAGGAAATAGAAACAACAAAAATGTACTAGATGGCATATGAATCATCAGCCTGCGCAGTACAGGAACCAGACTGTTTTTATTACTACATTTACTGAGGAATACCCAAGTACGTTTGGATAGACTGTGACTTCACTCACGCTATTAGTTCACTAATGTTGGTACGACGAATTCATTTGCTACTGAAGAAGTCATCCACTGTACACAAAGGTTGGTGCTATCCGTGTTCAGAATAACCAGCACTGTGACCGAAACCAAAATACGTTTGCGTTTGTGTGTCATCACAAGCAGCTTGCGCTGCACCGTCTTACAGTCTATTCTCACACGTCATAATTTTTGTGCATTCAAAAGAATGAGACAAGGGAACAATGTGGGATTTCATCAGTTAGCCTCCACTCAGGTAGCCCACAGGCCACGTCGAACCATCTTTACACATATTCCGGCACTCAAAGGCCTTCGGTTAAATGTTTTCAGTGTATTCGTCACTACCCAACCAAGCAGGGATATTTCGATGGCAGTTATTCTAGCTTTGATTACCGACACATGAATTTGTATACGAATAACGAATGTTTACTTGATACCCATCTCGCACAAGCCAAGAGAGTTCCCACCTGTGTCAGCAAATCACCACGTACTATCACTCGTTGTTTTGTGTAGGCAACCACATCAGATTTTTGGTTCTTCATATCCGTATTTAAATCTGTTCATCGATTCGGTTGGTTCGAGAGAGTAGTACAAAACAGTCCGCATTACAGGAGTTGGAACACCTAGCCACAAGTTTATCTGTTCATCAGGACGTCTATCCAAAAATTTATGTCGATTAAGGTGAGAAAAACTGATGCTGAGTAAAACGGAATTCGACCATAAATAAACAGACATATAATGCAGTAATTACCCCCCACACTGACCAATTAGAGGAAGTACGGAAATCGACTTGCCTAAGGAATCAAATACTGTGACAGAATAGCATATATTTACCATAACCATGATGCCTTCTTGCAAAGCATATTGAAAAGCGTACAACCTGTCTGTACTAAATATTTTGGTATCATTCTGACTTGTTTCTAGTGCACTGAAGCGCTGAAATGGATGAATCTGTTTGTAACAGAACAGTGAGATTCCAAGCTACATTCAACCTTCCAGTGGTCCAGCTTGCCAGAAAATAAATCAAAGATAATTCGCATTCTGCAATAGCCTGTACACTGTCTTGTTTGATGCCCAGCAAAACAATGAGTACTCAGTCATTTTTTCGAAGTTTAACCGATCAATCAGCGAAATACGACTTAGGAGCAGACTTAATGGTGTCCAAAGCATGAGTATCGCATTTGATTATCCATCGTAAAAGTGGGTGCCGATGCTCTTAATGAGAAAAATGGGTCTGGAATTTTCTGTAGATTCCTTGTGGCCTTCTGAGATAAGGAGACTGGCAGCGATATAAACTGATCTGAAACAAACGTCGAACTCAAATTAGGCCTTTCTTCTGCGCTGAGTGACCAACTTGACTGTCCGTTTAAGCTGTGCGTAGGCAGCAAAAACGCGAGATAAAGTTGTTCCACCCCTAGCGTACTGGTAAATCATTTCGTACAAATCATTTAGATAACATACTTTACACACAGGGTTGAAAAGAGCCCCACAGATTCATACATAAAACAGGAAACACGAGTAAGGAATGTAGGCGTACAGTCGTTGAGATTGTTCTCGCCGCTCACACGGACACACACATTGTCACTGAGCAAGATGACGCAAACTTAATTACCATATCTGTCAAGCTTATTCAACTCCACATAACATCGCTTACCGTGCAGAGCCTTACAATCAACTCCATTATAGCCTTCCTGTTTTTCTTCGGGCTGAACGCTTTAACACAATCCCCTGCTACTTAAATGTTTAAGGATAGGAAAAGATTATCAGGCTCATCTGAAGTATGAACAGAAGAAAAAGGTTTGCAAATCATCGTCCTCAAATTGTTAGTGATCTGTTAGGTCACCCACATCGAAAACGTTTAATTCGTTATACTTATCCAGACTCGTTATTCTTGAAAGTGCAGTTTTCTTCCCAACATTTTTGGTCCATTTACTCATCTTTCCTTTAACTAAAGTGTGAACGTTTTTCATAAACACACACACACACGATTCAGCAGACATCAGAAGGCGGACATATTTTGACTTTGTTAAACATGGACTGTGTGTGCATCACAGAACGCGACCGCGTGAGTTATTCTATGAACGTATGGGAGAGTGATCGTGATTGTCATTGCCAAACTATGAATGCGACCTCAGTGACTGGTCACTTGCATTTTTTTATCAGTGTTCTTGTTTGGTGGGCAAATATGGAATAGAAGATGGGTAGAGGAAATTGGTATTTGACAAGTGCAGACTCAATTATTTGACCCACACAGTAAAGGAACGATAGTAGTACGAAATTATTAGGTTACAGAAAACATGTATAAACCTACTGTAATGTTGTTAACCAAAAACATCTTCCTTGTTCACCACAGAGCATGAAAGAACCCGTCACAAATAGAACGATAAAAACCAAATGAGAATTCAAGCAAAGCATTTTTTTTTACCATCCTCAGGGTCTAGAGCCTCTTGGAACCAAACAGACGTGAAATGGTATCAAATGTGAATAACTACAGTTTACATTAATCACGCCCTACAAGGACCGACATAGTCTGGCCTGCAGCATTTAGGTCCCTCTGGAAACTTGAGCCAAACAGTTTGAATATGAAGCGTGATAGATGCAGGCATTTCTTAGTGACCCACCTTCATCAACGTTACAGTTGGATGACTCATTTACTATAACAAATAACTAGAGGGTAGACTTTATGAAAGACCGCTAACTTCGAAAAAGTGTCCGGTTCACTCACAATTGTCTGTGGACACAAAGCCGAAATTACGGATTACAAAATGCGCCGACAGGCTGCAATAAGCGAAGAATGACAAGACGTGATTGACAGATACAGGTAGCGGGTACTTGCTTGCTTTTTTTAACGATTATGTCCCCTGTTAAAACAGATCCCGTTTTACAATTTAACGTTGGAGCAAAATAACACAAATAAAGATACAGTTTGTCAAAATAAACAATCGAAGTGATACTGAGTACAGCAAAGAGAAGAATCAACGGTGAACTGGCTGTTGGAGTTGAAAACATTATGCATTGAATAGCACAAAGATAGAAAACTTAGATTAAACGAAAATACACTATTCTTTTGAACTCAGAAGCTACTAGTTCACAGAGGATTGGATATGAGTTTTGGGGAATGATCACCGCAGGGACCTACTGCAATTTGGCTGCACACCGCTGAGGTTTTATCACCGAATTGTGAACTCACCCGAGTTTGCAAGTGTGTCGTGGCACACAAGATAAAGAAATTAGATAAATAAGACAAGGGGGGAAATAATGTCACGTAGATTTTAAGTACGTAAACGACTAGAATGATATTCAGGAAGTTTATTTCTAACCACGTAATAAATCATGGTGTAAATGTATGTGAGAAAGCTTGAAGAAGAGTTTCCTTTGTATAGTGGGTCACCCTAGGATTGTGTGATAAATTTTGTAGAATGTTCACAACAGATACACAGAACATGGTTGATGTGTTTCAGGCGTAAATACCTGTACGCCCACCACCTGTACTTTTTATCAACTCTTTTTTCAAGTCAAACCTGTTAGGACAGCTGCAAATATGTGTATACTTACGCAAAAAATGCACATACTTTTGTAGTTTTCTTATAAAGAACACGTGGAATAGGTATATGAATATTCAGTACAAACTGTACTTTCTTCACTTTCCTGGTCCTGAGTCACAGTATTGCATCCGGTACAACATAAATAGCCGCTATTCATTCGCTAGCTAAGAAGTTTAAAAGCATCCATAATATTGAGATAGCATCTGAGTGAACAATGAATCCAACTACAGAACTGTTCAAATTGTCTCATGGGACAACGTTTTAACACTTAGTAATGACAGTAAATGTTGTTAAACTTGTATGCAATATTGATAAAACATGGGCTATAGCAAGTAGATAGTGATCAATGTTATGAACTCGCAGTTCACTTGTAGCACTCTGCTCACAAAGGTCATTTATTTGCAACACTGTGGCGGGTGATAAAACAAATACTCTGTAATAATAACGTATACAAAACACATACATAGGTAACGTTCACAAGTAATCTACAGAGATAGTAAGAATGATAGTGGAGGCAAAAATAACGTCGTATCCAGAATGAAGCAAATGTTTATCTATTTTAACATGCACAAATTGATGCTCTGGGATAATAACCGAAATTGCATGCTGATATAGGCCGACTCATAATTGATCACACACTTCGCATTCAGGTAAAAATTCCAGAAAGTCGCCTTCAAACAGGAGCGTTAAACGCAGGTTTCATTCTTGTTTGTGTTCGTCAGCAATGTATGTGGCTGCCCTGATCTGGATTTACATATTGGCTCGTGTATTTGTGAGATACGTGTTCCAATATATTGGACACAATTAAAGTCTCATTAAAAATCACTTGTAGCTCATCGTGCACTAACGAATTAACCAAGTAATCTATAATATTCTATCAGATTCTCATTCTACTATTCTTGCTTTTGAAAGTAGACAGGCGTATCAAGGAGGATGAGCTGGCTTTAATTAATTTCTTAAACGTTGAAATTTACAGAAAGCTTCCTAACTATGCCGTTTATTGGGTTGACGATTGAAAAGTCTGACTAATACAGAACTGGTTAACAGTAAATGTCCGAAATAGCTTATATGTGGCTTGGTGAAAACAAAACTGTTTTGGGTAATTACTATTTTTCTTCCGTCACTTCTTCGGCTTCTTCTTCCATGTTCAAAATCTACATCGTGTTTGATGGAATAACAGCAGTTTTGATGGAATAGTCAGCAACTTATTCTAGATCATGTGAATTTTAGAACCCAGTCTATGCTTTATTCTTATGTATCCGCCTGATGTCCTGCTACCTCAGTTTGCCACATGACAGTATGTACACGTGTGTGTGAACAAACCTGAGCCACAGTGCTTCTCACTTAACTTCAACTGTACGCCGAATAGTTTATCTTAGAAACAAGCAAGGAAACCCATCTTTGTGGGAATAACATAGCGACTGTCTTCGTGAAACTACTGAGCAATCCTAACAACAGTTATCCGTTTTAAAATACAGTCATAGGACTAACTATACCTGTTTATAAATCTGTTATTTTTTATGGCACAAGATTTTTATTACATGTCAAATCAAATCGCTTTGATGTATTAGAATTTCCACGATAATATCTTAGACATGAGATCAAGAATGTGATTGGCCCAACAAACCCAAAGGGATGACCAATCTAACTTAGCCCCTTTTGCATTGGTTACTTTGCGCGCGGTAACCATACCGGAAATTCGGGGTGTCCTGCCTAGTCAGAGCGGGTCTAGGGAACAAAATTGAGTGCAGATCTTCTGACACCGTTTCTGTCAATCCATCAGACTGTGGACCATATCGGTTTCTTTGACCGTTAAAGGGCTGCGGGTGGTTAGGGATGTCAGCTTTGACTGAGCTTTCAGATCTTGATAGATTTCGAGTCGTACTATGAAAAGGAATCAGTTTGTGGAAGCATTTGTATTAGTTCTTTAGCATACATCGCTGGTTGACACGAATACAACCGCATCACTCCCAAAACACGCATTTTTGAAGCAGTCAAAAGTGGGCAATGACTGGCGCACGGTTCGTCTTCTGAACGAAGTCAAGTGAAATACCGCTTACTGGTAGCTTCATGTGGATTGCATCAGTTATGAAGTCCAGCTTTGTAGAGGACATAGAAGCAAGATTCTCACAGGCTGGGAGGAAGATGTGCTGATGGAATGAGTTTCCGAGGATCCAATGATTATTATAGAGTTTTTGAGATTGCGCATCAAAGTTGACTTTGAGAAGGATTTATCGACCACAACGACCACTCGATATTTACATGGCCGGTGCATAGCTGTAAAGCGACTTTGTCAAATACCCATTTACATGTAATCAAATGAGAATCTGGAACTTTTTGACTGCCTGGTCATCAATTAATGCAGTGCTACGCAGTCAACTGCTATTTGCCGGACTAATGAGACAAATTTCCACTTGTTCTGCACGTGGGTCTCTGTAGCTGATAGCAATGGCCGTACTCTTCAGCTGCTTGGAGCTATGACATGAAGCTCGGTAGTTAGCTATACGACAAACAGAGGAACATACAACATCAGCAGTTGCAAGGACTGGCTGCGAACCTTTCTGGATGAGATGAAGGTCAGTACATCTACGTCAGACATTGAGTCAAGCTGATCTGGAAAGTGTGTTTACTGAGGAGTTATGTAATGGAGGACAACTGTTACGACTGGCGCCCGACTGAGGACGTCTTGAGCACAGTGAAAGGATGAGTTAAAAGGTATTTACAAATGTACCATGAGACAATAGTAAACGGAAATCATTTGTATGTGCCGAGTCAACATGATTGAAGAATGCAGACCTTTGAACAAAGTAATTCCTGTCACTCGCGACGTCACCGCAGACTGTCGCGCCAGCTTTGTTGGTCATACTGAACGATGAAACGATGGGGTGACAACCGTAAACTCACATCTTCTCAGTGAATGAACAGTGCTCTATAAAGAACAACCGCAAATCGATTTGTACGTACTACTTGTTGGAAGCTGTTCCTGATTGAACTACTCCGTATCAAATGAGTGTCTAAATTACGTCAGATTTTCGTTTTTCGGCTGAGCGAATGGGAACAATTGAGTTGTGCGTACATTTTAGATAACCAAATTTTTACGTTCGCGACTGATGGTAGTAAATGAACTGTTAGCACCTTGAGATAAGTCTTGTTTTGTTAGTGACTTGACGATCTCGGCAGTGATATTGTTAGACGTACATTCTTAAACAGGTTCAACGAAAATCTGACGAATAAGTTAGATTGGTCCAAGCATAAGCCAAAATACAGGGGAATTGGAAAGTACGTTGGTTGTATGCACTGTATGTTTTGTTAAAACGGAATAAAATAACTTACCTTAAATATCGATGATGGTTTAAGCATAGACTTCGGTAGAAATTTTCATTTATTAATTTTGAAACATTAAGTGTGGAACGACTGTCAAATTTCCGGAAGTTCGATAGCGAATTCGAAGGACTCAAGTCGTGTTCTGCTGATTAGCTCATCAAGTCGCACAGACTGAGTGTACACCATACTATCTGACCGAAAGGCGACAAATAACTCAGTAAAAAAGGGACACATTTTAAATGTAACCAGAGATTGAGTATCAGGCTTGATGTATCCCAGTAATTTAAACATGACAAGGTGGATCATTTTCCGCCTCGCCAGACGTTTGCGATGTTACCACAGACAGTTTATGGAAAGACAGAGATCGGTTGGTTCAATTAGTCGATTGATCCACAACAAATTGTGAAATATATCGTTTTGTTTTACTGAATTACATACTAGAGACCATAGAAAGGCTTATATTCTGCCCGGTTTCAAGCAAATGATTGACGTTATAGAAAGCTGGAGAAGACTCATATGGGTACAAACCTACGCTGGCACTTTCACATTGTGTATGTTCACTGAACTGAGTGACCATTTACTCGTCTGTCCTTATTAGATGGCATTCACCATAACTATGTAAACTTCTGTAAATTACCTGGGATGACAGAGTGATCCCGAGTTTCCTTCTTTGTAGGCACTTAAATCAACGTTTAACTTGCAGAAAACGCAGCAGGCTATGACACGGAGCTTGTAGCGTTATCCCATAAATGGGATTCTCAAACACACCACTATATTGTCCGTCGCTATCATTTGGTTCTTTTGGTTGTCCTTAGATGTTTTTCCATAAAATGCAGTGTAACGACTTTACTTTAAACCATTACTGAAACTTGTAGTTTTCAAATGAAATGTATTGTTGTTACATATTCTTTAATTTAGTTGAACAGTGTTTGTACAGTTCTTTATTTTTTAATTGCAGGGAGCAAAAACTATGAAACTCATACAGCTCCCGAGACTACAGGAACCTCAGCCAGTTAAGTGAGATATGGCACAATAATCACAGATCCCGTTCATTTCAGAAACTGTAAGTGACAGTATGCGTTGTAATAAATATTTTTGACAGTCTAGTATGTCATTTCGCGATTGTGTCGTTTAACGGACGTTTGGGTTGGTTTACTGGAATTACGTACAACAGGATATCACAATATTTACGGCACAGTTGTGTTCGGAAATATATGGAATATCACAAACCGTTATGCAAGGGCTATAGGGAAATTATTGCAAATGAACTTCATATGTCCGTATGACGAATCCTGTGTACAACCAAACTGGAACGATGAAACTACATCGACCCCATTGTGAAGAAGATTTGGTGTAATGTTCGATAGTTACCAGGTGTGCAGCGAGGTGTAGAGTGAACTGTTAACAAAAAACTAACTTTATTTTGACTTTCATATTGTTTGTTAGGTACGCTGAACAAACTTGTTCATACTACTAGGCTTTCCCCCAACTCGTCCATTTCAGTGATCACGTCAAAGGTCCGATCTATAAGCGGGCCACCACATAGGTGTATTTTTAGCCAGTTTGATTAAACACAATCTTCTGTTAGTACTCAGTTGTCCTTATGCTTTGCGAACGAATTAAGAGCGCTGAAGCCAGCGTGAATCATTCTGTTGCATCGGAACTATAATTCTCTCAAAGGTACACACTTCAAAAGGAGATCAGTTTGCTATATTTGCTGTATTGTATCATGCACTTTCGATATTCACAAAAATACTGTGTATGTTAGATATCTTCTTCTTAGCGTGTTTTCACGCATCCTATATAGTACACACTTAGAAGGCCCACTCATTCATTTTGTGGAAAACGGTATACGCCAAAAACTAAACGGATGTAATAAAACTTTTTTATCAGGCGACGGTAACACTGCCTGAAAAAAAACTAGATAACCTATCGATTTACTTTAGAAGTAGGAACAATACAGAATTTGTGCTGTGAGCCTCTAGATGTTAACACTCATGGATATTATGAACTGTAGAAATAACTAGTGCTGTTGTTTTGATTTCAGCGGCGTACGTGAGTATATTTCATCTGAGTGAAATCACTGCACGATTAAAACTGACTTCGGATAAAAGCGGTCAACCACTGGGACGTCAGAAAAGATCTGGCATAGCAATATTGCACAAGGCACTTTTAGTACACAAGTGGAATGCAGAACATCAGTATAAATTCAGTGACCGCGGATAACCTTAAGCATAATGCAAATACCATAGATTCCAAACTTACTGCGGACACGTTAAGACCACAAGTCACAAAAGCTCAACTATTCAGTTTGTACTTACACGTATATTATAGGTCACATAGTGCACCAACTATAATCATCAATATTAATGTCCTTAATAACTGTGTCATTAGTGATAGCATCCTCAATGGTGATTCTCAAGCTTCAACAGATCAACAACAGCCGAACATAGCCTTCTGACGTCCACGTCATAACTTGATTCTTTGGATTGTTTTCTTCTCAAACGTTGGTCTTCCGAACAAGGACGAATTCATGAGAAACGCCATGCTGCTTAAGAACAGAATAATGTTGGCGCCGCATGCAATTCGGAACATTGTACCCAACGTTTCAAACGTCATGTCATATATTTTCTGAAACAGAACAAACGGGAATCACATTATTCTCGCCTGACTGCCTGCTTATGAAACAATTATTCCACCGTTTTAAAATACTCGTAACATTAGAGAACGTAGTATGTATTTTCACACTGTGACAGTGTCGTTAGGAGTAATGTTGATCCACGTGTAATGAAAATGTCAATGAAAGCGGAGAAGCGGCTATCTTTGGTTTTCTTAGCTTATACACAAACAATAAACTGGATGAATACGACCCAATTTACAGATCACCTCCGCATAAACATGAAATAGTAAATGATGACAATTGTGTTTTGGATGGTCATACCTTTCTGATTATTCTATCAATCAGAGCAGATAAAATGTGATGGTTGATTATCTTGCTGATTCCTCACCAGTTTTAAAAATTATCAGCTATGCGCCAGTTAGAGTTGATGAGAAAAAAACACGAAATTACTGGTGAGTAGTAGGGAATTTTGATTGTCTTGTCATTATACCCAAAGTATTCATAAAAAGTCAACGTTGCAAACAGCTGTTTTCGGTCATTCTCATCAGGCACATACAATTACAAGAAATTCATTGGACTCATATAAAACAGGAATATAGTTATACGCAATGTTAATAGTCATGGCAACTGTGGATGACTGTCTACCCGGGTGAGGATGAGTTTGTTTGTTTGTTTGTGTGTGTGTGTGTGTGTGTTGTGTTTGCAACACGGGAATGGACGTGGAGCACTTTGTAATTAATCTTGAATGTTCTGTCGGGCGTGATTTGGTGACCTGTATTGATCAGATGCGATCCGATAGCACTTGAGATCGGTTTCGTTATACCATTCCATAGCCATTTGGGAAGGTGCTCACGGATACTGTCTGATAGTCACCGAGTAGTTTTCCCAACGTAACCGGCTTGACCACAACAGGTGAGAGAGTAAATACAAAATGACGAAGAAAACTTGGACAAACTGTCTTTGAGATGTGACACCCATAGCGGTCGGCTGTTAAATGAGGTGACCATTCGTACGGCATTGTAGGTCTTGGACAATGCATTTGTCAGTCTGCGACTGATCAGTTCACTGGCTGCCTCGCCTATAAATGTCAGACTGACAAAAATCGGCCTTTTCGCTACCGTTTTTATCGCTGGCTGAACATCTTTACATTTCATATTCTTCTCCATAAATCTTTCTGGATGTGCACTTTGGCTCAATATCTCTCGAATTCATTGCAATTCGTTGTCTATGGTGTCTATGGTGCATATCCTTTTTGTTCTATCGGTTAGACAGCCAATCAAATTTCGCTTCTGCGTTAAAGGAGCAAATCTATTAATAACATCGCTATCAGCTGCTATTAACATTGCATATAACCATATTCCTGTTTTATATATAAGTCCAATGAATCTCGCAGTTGTATATGGTTGATGAGAATTACCGAAAACAGCTGTTTACAACGTTGACTTTTTATGAATTTTGATTGCACTTCAACAGACCACCGTTCACAACTGATCGCAGCTGTGGCAATCTTAACCACATTCGCTTGTGAGTAGCTCTGACAAGAGAATGTGGCCGAACGTTCACGGTTGATGACTCAGTCTTGCTTAATTTGAAGTCAGTTGAGCGGAGATGGAAAATGATTGCCTCAGGAAAGCGTGATCGAGGTGCTAATCCTGGTCAGAGATATGCACTCCTGATGAGCCTTAACAAGAGGGAAACTCACGTCTGGTGCTTATATTCGAAAGCGGGCTGGCTGAAAACTCCGGGAGAATGACGCGGCTGTGACTGACGTCCGGCTTGTTTGAAAATAAGGAATTGTTTGGTATGTAGCTCCTCGGTTAGTAACGGGTGACAAGAGGAAATTTTCAAATATGCTTATCACAAGCATAATCACGTTACTGACCGGAAGTCAATGGCATGATACAATTATAGAACTTAGGCTTCTTAGTGAGGACTCGGCCTGAAGTGCTCAAAAGCTTTGAGGAGCTTTGGTGTTGTTCCACATTGCAGCCTAACCAGCAAGCATTCGATTACCCTCGCAATTCTACTAGCCTGGAGAAAAAGTTTCGAAAGCAGTCGTTTGTCACATTTGATCTTTCAGTACAGTGGTCTAAACAGAGGTGAGCCTGCTCGTGAAATGTTGAAAAAGGTCAACAGTAAAGCGTAAGATGTTTTGTGCAAGGATATTTCGTTAGTATCTCATCTGTTAATACAGCCAATTTTATCGACAATACGTAGATGACACTCTCATCATTTTCAATTCGCTGGCTGAAATGAATCAACTGCATGACCAGTTGAACTCCTTGCACAAGAACGTTAAGTTCACGATAGAAACCAAAAGGGACAACACAACTGCATTCCTTGATGTTCTGTTGCATAGAAATGTAGATGGCTCTCTGTCTAGAAGCATATACCATAAGAAAACTTGGTCTGGGCAATATCCAAATTTTAAAAGATTTGCCCAAATTTCATACATACGTGGTTTCCTTCGTACTTTGTTCTATAGGGTTCGTAAGATCGTCACACCTGATGCGGTCGGAAGTGAAGAACGACTTCCACATGATACATTGATTGACAACGGTTATCCACCTTGGTTTATTGAGAAATACACTAAGTCGACAGGACATAATCCTACTATAATAACTGCTGTACAAAAAAATGTATACCTTCGTTTACCATTTAAATGATATGACATTTCAGCCTTAATCAGACCAAGACTCACAGCCGCAACAAGACGGACCTACAACGCCGCGAAGGTAGTGTTCACTTGGAGAACTACGCAACTACCGAGCTCAAGAAGGAAGGACCCGGTCGCCTTGATCGCTCAATTAAATATAGTATATGGTTTCACCTATACTTGGGGATGCCAGTACTCTGGCTGAAACTGAGGCAACTGGGGACACGCATCAATGAACACATTTCAAAATGGCCAGGTACCAACGAAACTGGCGTCGCTCGAAATGCAATCACGAAATGCTCACTCGAGACGGGCCATTGGGTCTGGGATGATACTACATTTCATATCACTTATCGTTCTAAAACGAAGCAAAGTCTACGGTTTGCAGAGTCTGTTGTCCTCCGTCGAAGAAACCGGGTGCTATGTGTCCAGAAACAAATGGTTATCAGCTTATCCCTTCTCTAGTAATTTCATCCCATTCCTAAAATCCCCCCATTGTTCTGAACGTTTTATCGTACTTTCTACCATATGTATCTGTCTAACGGTTTTGTTTCCAGTCCAGTTTAAAAGTACTTATTAACACTCCTTTCACATTTCACTTAACAGTCCGTGACCACTTGACCTTGTAACATAACTTTCCTTATCAGCTTCATGTTACGTCATCCGAATGCCTCTGTTCTTAAGTATCGATCATTCCTACAATGGTGGCATTTGTTTATATGATTGGCTCACAGTAAACAAGCCAAAACCCAAGTCAAAAATTCAGATGAATACTAACAAAGCACGATCTGTGAAAGCAATCCAGTTAATCCAGTATGACGAATTCACAACTCTTCTGGTAGTCCATTTGATACCTGCCATATCGTAAGCAACTGGTTTTTTCCTTTTTGCAGGTAATCTCAGTTCTGCAATCAGACTGCTCTGACTCGCAATATTAAAGCTTGTTTTGATTTATCTTTTCATACTAAATAGTCAGACGAAAAGTAAAACAATGTCAGTTAGACATTAGAGGAGACGGTCATAGCATGCAACAACAACGATATGTAGAAGGCGAATGAATTGAGTTCCTAATCAAAAGGGCTAGATTTTGAAACACAACATAAATAGGTTTAAGTTGTATCAGGTTCACAAAGGAGGACAGTGCTATATTGGTGAATAGCGTTCTATATATATAACACTCAAAAAGCATCAACGCATTCTTGGGATATTCATGCACAGAAGTTTCGAATACTGTTAGGGATCGAAGGAAAAACTCAAATTTTCCTACCACATACGATTGTCGAAATTGAAAACATAGTACCGCATGTATCCGCATCATACGCAACATTACCAACCCGTTAGTCAATTGGTTCATAGGGCGAAGCAAATGCAATGCATGTGAATCTGATTGGTAAGGTCTTCGTCATATGTCAAGAACAGCGGTTAAGATCTACCACGAACAGAAAATGCCGGACAAATAAACTTTCAAATCGTTTACCAATTGTGTTACTGACCATTTTTAAGTAGGTGGTTTATTAAGGAAATTAGTTGAGGCAGTTGAAAATTATCCCGTGGATCAAAGTTGGATGACTGAAAACCTCAAATCACGCTTGAACTTGCCGTTACTATTTGTTTTTCAACATTTACTAGAACAGAGTTACTGTATATGCAACTCTGCAAATATTTATATGAATTGTATCTGTGCCCTGACCGTTGTTTTGATAAGTGGCTATGATCACTGATCGCAAGTCATATCTCTAGGTTGATGCCCTAAGACAGCGGGACCATGTTAACGATCAGTTGAAGTTTTTCGGGCTTCAGGTTTGTTCTTGACTAATTTTACTCTATCGATATTGGTTCAGCCTATATTATCACTGTGTGATATTAAGTCATGAATCAAATCAACCGAGACTTCACTGCAAATACGACTAAAACTCACAATCTCTTAGGGCCAAAATACCTCTGAAACCTTAAAAACACCGCGCGTGCGTATTTACCAGTTTTGGTTTTAATTGTGTGTGTTATCACCTCGTCAACTGGCTGTGCCGTACATTAGATCGCCCTATTACAAAAGTGTTGGGACTACTATTAGAACAAGGTGTAGACAATAGGCACTATTAGACAATTGTCCCATGCTGCATCAAGGTTTGAAGCAACTAGGATCAGATAAAATCCACTGTCATTTTTTTCTTATGAATAAGATGTCCTTTGTATAAGCGAGTTCTGATAAACATGGTGGTCAGGAAAATAAGTAAGATCTGTATTGCGTTTGTAAATGTTCGATCACCATCGCATTTTGAGCCTGGATGTTACAGTTCAAATAGATCACATTCCAAAGTGTTGCAACGCTTCATGTTCTGGTTAAACTTATGTCCCACAACTTCAATTCATTTGCTTCATTTGGCCAGCTCGTTGACTATGTAAGTCAGTTGTTCGCCGAACTAGATGACTTTGATTAAGGTATCTCTAAATGACTGTTGATTAAGTACACATACGAAGTAGTCAGATGAACCATTCTATGATTCAGTCTGGCACTGCTTCCGTGAAGAATTTTTGCTACAAAATGGTAAGCTCACTTGGAATTTGAATGACACGTTCCCATTTCTCAAACCTATTGTTGGATAGAGACATATGTTGCAAACTTCCATAAGTTGTAGAAGATAAATTCCTAGTCGTAGTCTTCACGAACAGTCAGTCAGGCATCAATTTTTAAAGCATCGTATACAACCTCCATGTCTTATACAAGATGTATTTATAGCACTTACTGTCCATTTTTAATCCCTTTGAGTTTTATTCTTTAGGACACCGCAGTCCTGAATAATTCACTTCAACTGATTCATAGATTGCCCATAGAAACATGTCGGTTATCCATTCAATTGACTCAATTCCGGCCGTGTGAACACTTTTGAATATGATTACCATTCTTGTAATAACGATTTTCCTCATAGATCCGCAAACGTGACTAATAGATCATGCGACCAGTGCTTACTGAATTTGCTGTGGCAGTAAGACTGTCCCGTAAACCTACTGAGGATTTCTGGCCAGGCCGTCCCATTCATGTTCTTCTTAAAACCTTCGCGTTTTCGTTGAACTGGGGGAAAGTTTGTTGCATACTTACGTTAAGTATGGGAGATTGTGTAAAACTGTAAACTCTTTCACTTGATACATACATAACAATTCTTTCTGGACTACATTGCTGAGTTATCTCGCAGTACATCTATGGTTCCTGTCTACCTCAATGTGACCGTTTCACCCTACTACATAAAAAGTAGGTTAAAATCAACTATTTTTGAAGAGTTAATAACGAAAATCATACAATTGACTGTAACAGAACACAAATAATATTTCGACGTTGGAGCTATCGAAAGAGGTGTGTCGTTTCTGTTTAATCGTTTCCTCCTATGTTCACATAGTGACTGGGGTAGGTTGAATGATGATCCGTTCATTGTCATCCTAATGCATTCCTCAACTCCGTTGTACAGTCTCCATTTACAACTGTCGAGTAACATCGCTTCGAATTTGGATCAGAACAAGGAGTTTGTTAGTTTAACACATGCAATGTAGGACGTATTTACAGATTCAGTGTTATGTTGAAAGATGTCATCCCTATTCACTTACAAAGGAATGAACGATTTTAACAGTTCATTCAGTGTTTACACGGAAATTCACATTCTACGCTTTACCAGAGATATTCAGGTCATTTATCCATCGGTTAAAACACCCGCAAAACATAACGGAGAACTTGTTGTTTATCGTTTTACGAAACACAGTCGCTTCATGTGAAACAGTATGATCGTCTGTGTCAAATTTTGTCTCGTGAATTTTTAAACGTCTTATAAATGAGTCGGAATTTTTAGGAATAAAGAGATTGGAACTTTTCAGCGCTCGATACTCCAACCAAGGATAAGCGCACATAATCCTTTATTTGGACCTTGTGGGCTGAGTTTATCTCCTAATAACCCCATACTATGTTACACTTCAAGCGAGAGACTATGTTGGTTGTATTTATATAAACTTAAAGACTATCCTAGTCCGGTTTTCGTCACATATGGTAATGGACTTCTCAGAAAAAGAATGACAGCTCAAAAGTTTTCACTCACCGGTGTATAGATCAAAAACAAATCTGCGGTGAGTTTCGTTATGATTCAGTGATTGTTTGTTTATGTCACTTCCAGCTACCATGGAGTGTATTGAAACACTTAAAATCATGCTGGGTTTGCGTTTTTGTGATCCACATTGCTTCACCCTGCTGTTGGAATCAAAATAAGGCGGAGGTGGTGAAACGGCTGTGGTGAAGAACCTCCTAGAGCCCGACGGTTTGTGTCTTCCGATGACATTTTCCTACTCATCAGCGTATGAACCTGAAAGTGGGATATCTTGCAGCCACGATCAAGAGCCAGTCGATTAGATGAAGTTGTTTACATATGCAATATGGCGTAAGCGACAAGAAACTCGTGTAATTAACCAGCTTGCTTCAGAATCTATCAGGATGACCATCAACTACATTTTTGAGTGATGATCAAGTTAGATATTACTTATCGTGAGTGATCTTCAGACGGTAACTATAGTGGTTTTGAAAGTGACTGAGTTACCACAGGAACTTCCTGCATTGACTAATGAAACCATGTGGCAGAATAGCGGGAAAAACGGTGTGCTTCACAATTCCTCACATGCTCCCTTCTTTTATGTTGCGGCAAACTACATTAGAATGTAACTACTGGTTTACCGTGAAAGCACAGAGAACTTGGTTCCCCGTGTAACGATTGTGGGTGACCCGTTTCGTTCTGCAACTGTACTAGTGTATGTCTACGCAAGTCCGAATGCATATAAAACTCCCTTAAAAGTTGTGGGCAGATCTACTAACCTGAGTGGTTTGAGTTGTTTCTTGCACTGGACAAGTTCGCAGCCAGAGGTTATCGAAAAGCCATCTGAGTATTTCCCACTTGAGGCCGAAGCTACAAATGATTTTTTTCTGGGCCACGAGTCGTTTATAGGCTTCAGTCGGTGGTTACCTATATTATCAACGTTGTGAACTGTCTGATGGATGTGGTATTTTAATTAACGAAGAAGGGCAAAGTTAGCAATATGCTAGTAGGTAAGTAGAGTGTGAGGAGCCTAACGTTTGATGGATGTTGATTATTCGGCCGTACGTAGCAACAACATGGATGCTACATAAATACTCACGACGGTTGGATGCAACCGACGTAGTAAAACCCAGCCGTGTGGCACAACTTTATGAAATCTCATACTATTACTGCGAACATCTTTCTAATGCATCACGGACAGATTCTCAGAAGATACGATAATGAAGCGTTTTTCACACGAACTAACAAGATTATAGATATTTAGCAACATAGGAGCCACTATCGTTTCTAAATATCAGCACCAATCAAGATCTGTGACAAATATAATGATTAGTCATGAACTTTGTGCCCAAAATAGCCCTTATATACCACAGTTTCTTTCACCATGAACGGATTATTTATAGAGATATGTCAGTATGTCGAAAAATTGGACAAAACTTCATGGTTGTATATGGGGTCATAAGTTTTCAATATACTTAAATAACATAAACGATACTAAGTACGATACATCCCAATTATTGATAAGACGGAAATTCATGAAGTTCGTAGTCTCTACCACATCAAATGATTGAAAACGATTAGTAGATTGCTTACACAGAAACTAAGTACCGAACAGGTCAGCCCTCAACTCAGTGCTAATAGCGAAGTAGTGGAGTAAGTTTCCTTTGTGGTGAAGTGCATGTTGTTCTACTTGATATGTGATTCATCCATGAACCATATGCACGCGTGCACAAGTTGACAATGACGCGCATTAACGGAGTACCTTTCTGGTTTTGTTGTTGCCATCCGCCAGGAATCACCAGGTGTTAGTTAACTGCACTGTTACAAGGAGCAGTTATAAATTAACAATTGTCAACTCGAGCAATACTCTTACAAACTTGTCTTTAAATTATCCGACTGTCTTATTTTTTGTCACAGGTAATAGATACTAGATAATTTCACTGACACTGCAACCACTTACTGTTAGTTTACTGTAGTCAGTAAACCAGAGGTAACCAATGAGGTGCTAGGACGGAATTGCAGCTTGGGGCCGTAGTGTTACGTAACTTTCGATCAACCGTCTGCACCTACGAAGTATAGCAATAGTGCTTCTACATAAAGTCAATAGAGAATTCCACAGTTACAGCTTGGTTTTGACAAAGGTAATTTGAACGGCTACTGTTCAACACGCCCCCCCCCCACACATGTGAGCGTAAGTGGAGAGTGCGGAAGACAAAAGAACATATACTTTGGCAACTCTGCCAGATATATTCTGTTTAAAATGATATTTGTGATTAATGTAGGTATGTTCAATCTACCATTTAATATATCAGATCGGTGAACTAACAGGTCGCTGTTTGGGCCGCACTGAAATCACAACACTGTCCTAAAATAAACCTGCTAACATACAGTTGTTAATAATTCACGGTGTTACATTGAGTCATTGAAGTGTAGATACAAGTTGAAACTTACTAATATGTGATTACGATGCTCACATTCAAGAAGGTTGTATGTCTAACCTATTCAGGAAAAAAGCTCATTGATTCGAGAATTCTTCTTGTTAGTGAAGTCCTGATCGCATGGTTGTCCGTTGCAATGGACAGGACGGTAATTGTGACCCCCTATTGAGACGATAGGGTGGTCTGAGCGCTGTTCACAAACGACCCTGGCAGTATTTAGACGCAATAGTTCGGGCATGTCTTTCATTATGTAATCTACCCACTTCAAAAAACGTTTATTTGAGCGTGAGATGATCGGCTTTGTTAGCTTTGGTTTAGGTTGATATTCATTTATCCGAACCAGCTCACTCGGTTCAACCAGCGGGTGATGAACCCACGGACGACAGTATGAGTTTTAGGAAAATAAAGGGTTCAAGGTGAAAGATAGAATTAAAACGTACCGAGGGCCACACAGACCTAACGCCGAGTAATTTTGGGTCCTTGTGGAAATTTTCAACCGTCAGACTGAACAGGAACAAAACCAGGCTAATAAAATAGATTAAAGCTGCAAGGCAAGAAAAATGATTTCGGTGTAGTATATAACTTAACACTTCTAATGTGGTTTCCGGTGATTGAATTTATTGGAATTTCCGTACGTAACGTCGTGCTGTTGGGGGTT
Source organism: Paragonimus skrjabini miyazakii (assembly GCA_014338405.1). Taxonomy (NCBI): domain Eukaryota; kingdom Metazoa; phylum Platyhelminthes; class Trematoda; order Plagiorchiida; family Troglotrematidae; genus Paragonimus; species Paragonimus skrjabini miyazakii. The sequence continues at coordinate 58,510 of JTDE01002385.1, forward strand.
TAAAAATAATAACAGATGAAAGTTTGAATTCATAAGCAGCAGATCATGTGCTATGAAACGCTGTTGAAAGAGGTATACAGTAACCACAGTTGCCTTCGGACTTACTGTCTGAACAAGTTGATGCACGTCAAGGAATGCTAGGTTTTATTGAATGTACACCTTCATCTATAGTCGATTTAAATTCAGTCGTAAAATGCAACCCAGTAAGCATTAGTTAATAGTTCACATATTGATTATCATCTTATCTCAATAGAGCACAAGAAGAGTTTCCTACCTTTGAGCACGTGATGGTGCATGAATGAGATAACTGCATCACTCAACTAAGCATTGTTTCAAGCTGAATAGTATTCACAAACACGTATTTTCGAACTGAATGTCACTCACAGTTGATCGCAGACTACGGATTCAGGTAGACTATCCGGCCAACCTATTTCGAAAGACACTACACTCGAGTTTCGCTCTTGTTAATGGTTTTCACTAGCGCATGTCCTTGCCACGACCGGGACGGGAACTCCAGCCACTGTCTTGCGAGAAAACCTTGTTGACAAATACACCACTTAACTCACACTGGACATGACCGATTTATCATACATGAACGTTTAACCACTTCCGTTTGCGTCAAGAACATGCACTAATGGCGAGCTCTAACGGGAGTAAAACTTGCCTCTATTGCTTCTTTTCAAAGAGGTTGGCTGGAAGTTCTATTTGAAGGCTGCAACCGAATGTGAGTGATGTTCAACCCGGAGCTAACCACGCTTGCGACTACTCATGAACGCCCGTATTTGTTTGAATATTGTGAACTAACTATTTAGTTACTTAAGATGTGTGCAAATTATGTGGGAACAACAGGACAGGTCAAGTAGGTCAGAGGAAGTTACAGATGGGGCGCACAATACAGTCCACTGGGAGAAGGGGTATGTGTTGACAGATGCGTGAGTACCATAATTGCCTGCCATGGCTCGGATATAGTCGTTCTGGCTGGAGATATGAATGCTCAGGTCGGCCGCCTTGGTGAGGCCGAATCTCGTTTAGGTTACAGGTTTGGGATAGCATAACATCGGGCAGATAATGGGGGGTGATTGTTGCACTTGTGTGCTGAGCATAAGCTAATTTTAGCCAGCACTAGTTTTAGGCATCGTTCACGTCATAGCTATACTGGGCGCCCTCCTTCTCCGAATCAGACGTGGTCTCAGACAGACCACATAGCTGTTGGTTACAGGTGGCGTGATTGCATTCAAGACTGTCGTTCTTATTGGAGCACAGCATTGGTATGCTGTCGTTTTGTTTTTACTTTTGCTGGTCAACGACCCCACTAACAGCAACGACTGGCTGTTGACAAATTGGCTTTATCATCGGTAAAACATAAGTACCAAATAAGGTTAAAAAGCTGCCTTAGTGATACTCACTCTGAAGACCCTAATAGCTGCTGGACACAAATCCCACAGGCTATTCAGAAAGTAGGTACTACAGCATGCGGCATAGGGGTATATAAATTTAACAAACATTGGGTCTCAGAGAAATCTCTGGAGTTGTTAGAAGCCATGCAGAAGGTTCCTCCTGGTAGTTCACATAATAAGTCTAGAAGAAATATCCGTAGGAAACTGAAACGTAGTCTAAAAGCTGATCGTGAGGCTTGGTTAGTGGAAAGAGTTAAGGAAATGGAGATTGCTTTTGCCTCAGGGAACAGCGGCAAACTCTTTAAGCCGATCCGTGCGACTGGTCCCAAGCAACCGTCTGTCAGTGAAGCTATCAGCGAGGCAGATGGCACACTAAGTTATAAGTCCAGAAGGTTGGAACGCTGAGCGCAACACTTTGAGGGTCAGTTTAGCTGGCCTTCTGCTTCTACCGTGCTGTCTCCACAAACTTGTGATGTGACACCCTGGTCGGTAGATTTAGAACCACCCACTGAGACTGAGGTTCGCAATTGTATCTCGGTTCTCAATCGTAATAAGGCTGCTGGTCCAGATGATCTAGTGCCAGTACGTTTTAAGAAGGTGGAGAGATGTTAGTCGAGGCCATGACTCAACTGTTTCAACTTGTGTGGTCGACGGAGATCATCCCTCGGTACTGGGGTCACGCGATAATAGTTCCTGTATTCAAAAAGGGTGTTAGGAGCTCCTGCGAAAACCATAGAGGAATTAGTTTGACCCGTCATTTCTAGGGTTCTGGCATCCATTATACTCCATCGACTCACTGCAGTTCGGGAGTTAAACATTAGAGAAGAACAGGCAGGGCTTCGTCCTGGTCGGGGATGTATAGATCATATATTTACCCTCCCTCAAATTCTGGGGCAGCGTCATGTATACCGCCGGCCAACAATTGCCATATTTCTTGACTATAAAAGGGCATTCGATTCGGTGGATCGATCTACACTTCTAGAGTCGCTTAAACGCAAAGATGTACCGACCAAGTATGTGAACATACTGTCGGCGCTTTCCTCCCATACTTCGGCTCAGGTTAGGGTTTACGGCAAGTTGTCTGACAATCTCAGCACCAGGAGCGGCGTTCGTCAAGGCTGTCCCCTTTCACCATTTTTGTTCAATTTCGTCATGGACGAAATAATAGAGGACTGTCTGTGGCACTCAAATGATGCTCGTGTGGACCTCCTACCTGGTGGAAGGCCGACTGATCTTGAGTATGCTGACGACAAGGTGTTGCTGTTTGACAACTTTCAAGCAGCACAAGCAAAGCTGAATGCAATTTCGCGTTCTGCTAAGTACTTCGGAATGCCTCAAAATGAGAAGCTGCATCAGCTGCGGCGGCGGTGTAGAGACTGAAATAGAGGCGCGTATTTCCAAGGCTAAAACAGTGTTTATTAATCTAAGGCACTTATGGCGACAAAAAGATATCTCTCTGAAGCTTTGGAATCGTGTATATCAGACAACAGTGAGAGCTGTATTACTTTACGGCAGCGAAACCTGGCCACTCAGGGTAGAGGAGGTGAACCGTCTTCAGGTATTTGACCACCGATGTCTGCGTTCGATCGCTCGTATCGGGTGGCACTAACGAATGAGCAACAGGGAGGTTAGGAAACGGGTGTTTGGCACTGATTGTCAAACGAGTTCTTTCGTTCAGTCCTTACACTTGCACAGACTTAGGTGGTTAGGTCATGTACTAAGGATGCCAGCTAATCGTCTGCCATACCGAGCACTGTCTGCCGACGCTGCAGCCCACTGGCGCAAGGTGGACAGGTGATGATCTGGCGTAGACAAATGAACTCGTTCACGATGGGGTTGGCCACTGTAGATCGGGTTTGTCTCCCAGGCTGGAGCCCTCGCGACTCACAGAGCCGGTGGTTTGAGACGCTGGGTGAAATGGCGGCTAACTGAGTTCAATGGCATGAATGTTGTCGTTGTTTGATCGAGTTGTCTGTGAAGTGAGTGCATTTAATGACGCGGGGCAGTGAAAGCCGTAAGGAGGCTGTCTTGCTGATGACGCCTTACTTTCACTTACAGCTTGGTTGTTTGTTTGCAAGGTGTAGGCACTTTGATGTTGTACGTTTGAATATAGACGTAGCTATTTTTAGTGGTTAGGTCCCCTCCCCTTTCCCTATACAGTGTTTGCTTCTTCTTCGTGGTTGGTTGGGAGTTAAACATCGGCGTGAACCACTGATGTAATGCTGTCTATGATGATGTTGTTGATGATGATGCCTGCCATGAGACATGTGTTCATAAGTTTTAAGGTTTCACCGATGCTCATGAATGCGTCTTGAGTGCAAATAAAAAGACTGTTTACGTTACTTTTCCATACAACCATAACGTTACCAGTGTGAAAATCACCTGCTGAGTTTCTGTTACATTTGAGAGCTGTTATCCCGCTGCAAAAGCCATTTTATTGCCCAATACCTCCTAGGTATTGGCGACATACCTCAAACTTAGCCTGCTTAGGTTGTGTTGATCATTTTGTGCTCATTCTAACACGTTTTACTTTCAGGCCGGTTATGTCGAGAGAACCACAAAGCGGCCATGTTAAAGGTTTCCTGAATACCTCTTGAAGTGGTTTTTCGATGAGTCGAGAGATCCCACTTTTTTAACACGATTGGTCATCACTGGTCATCACATTGGCTATCAGGTACAGCGGTATGAAGCCTTGTGATCTATTTACAAGGGTCGTCAAATCCACTTCAGAACTGTCAGCGTTTGACTGTTGTCAACAGCCGACACTATTGTCATCAGACTCTACAATTGATTTTTGTGTGCACAAAAACAGTCCATAGTAACCGTCCACTTAACTTGTCCGTAAGTGTCAACCGCTCTATAAGTGAAATAACTATGCACACTCTAAAATGGATATCAACAAGGTTATCAGATTGATAAACGGTCTGAATCCGAAAACATGCTTACAAATAAACATGAAAAGAAGTAAGAAATCCTTTGACATTTTAAACTCTGTTAAAAAACCTTGTTAACCTACCCAAAAACCATAGGATTGCTCCGCCTATCAATGTGGTATATTGAGCAATTCGGGGTTTGCAGTTCTGAGGTTTGTTATTCATTCGTAAGATGACTGTCAACATGGTGGTCAAGTTCACCACTGTCAGTATTAGGACAATCAGTTGAATGCTTGGAATGGCAGTACGACTGGCTAGATTAAACAGACACATTAGGATGCGTATAAATAGATTACAATTAATTGCAGTATTTATAAAAAATAAAGTAAGCAAATGGGGTATATAATCCTTACTCATGAGTGAATGATCAATCCTTGGTTTACTCAAAGGTGCTCAAAGAAGCTAACAGTTCGACATCACATACGGAATGTAGCCGCCAGATTGGTCCACAAAACTATTAAACGCTCCACACTCACGCCCATTCACAGACCTTGTAGAACGTCGAGACATGTATAATTATCATAGTCGTAGTCACAAAATGTCGTAGGCTTGGGTAATTTGCAGTTTCACTGCCCACGAAGTCATTTCAAAAATGGTATATTCAGAAAGATGAGCCTTACTGACGATCGATCACTATAAAACGCAACGAATACTAGGATTAAAATATGTTCAAACGTTCTGTTATCACTGACTATCTTCATAACTTTATCAAATACCGAAATGCATGATTCTCTGCCCATCTGTTTAAAACAAGGGGGGAAAACGAGAAGGTGGAAAGGGATAATAATGTGTAGTATCTGTAAGCTCTATTTTTGAGAAGGCTTCACAATGGCTAATAAGATGTCTTATACTTTGACCGTTTGATTGCTTCTCATCTGTTGGGATAAGAAGCTGTTTATTGCCCAAAGCTTAGTTAATTGTGGGTTCGAATATACAGTTTGTGTTTGAGCTACTGCGAACGCCACATCGATATTTGCGACACTTATTGGTCAACAGTTTCTTGCTTTGGCAATTAAAAATAGGGTGGGGGATTCAACTTAATCTCCACACTATTGTTATTAACATATCATCTGTTATTTCAAGTATAAAGTAGAAGTTACTTAGTTGTTCAATCAATAACAGTGGCGTTGATGGATTCCAGCGTGAACTGTTCGAGAAATCCTGCCGGGGCAGTCGTTCCCCTGGTTCATTTAGTGGATTCCATATGAGATATTGAGATGAGTGGATAACCGAGTCCAAATGTGAAATTTCCAAGCTCCTGGCGTGGCTTCGTAGCTCACCTGGTAGAGCGCTTGCCGTGTTGAGGCATGGGGTTTCTATCGCTGGTATATAGACAGCTTCGGCCTGGACAACTTTACTGACTACTCACACCAACCCTAATCATTGCCATCTAAGCTTAGCATTTCAAAAGTGTTTCCGTCTGTAAGAGGCGTAAAACTAATGAGACTTCATCTAATCGACTAGATATATTCTTCGAAGGCACTGCAACGCGCAGTGACCAAATTGGATGAGTTGTACTAGTCGGAAATAACATCTAACGGGAGCATTAGAAAAAATTGACCAGTTGAACTTAATAATATAGGTATAATGTTGAAGCAATATACAGGTAATCTCGTTTGGAAATAGTCACATCAGAAATAATAACCCACTACCGCCTGTAAATGTGATGAATGGTGTTAAGGACATGAAGTAATTGATTTCAGTTAGGCAGTCATGTTCGTTATATGAAACCTGTTTATGCTCATACTTCACTTGACACTGGATAGCGTTTGATGTTCAGTCTTGTAAGCTGATACACACTACTGATGAAGTAAGACCATTGAACAAAACTGGAACGTGATGCATTCATTTCAAGTGTTTAACTAAACAGGTCTTCGGAGTACATAAGGTAAAAACCACGGAAATGATAACACAAAACAATACGCTAGCTTATCAAATATATTTTTTCAGATGATGTATTTATCGATGGTTTCACAAATCATTCATTTTCTTTAAAAAACACGACTCTCAATAAGTTTAAGCCTTTTTGTTTCGAGGTCGCCCTTAGCTTTCTTCACAATTAAGTTGAGACGGATTGTTTTCTTGTTATATCCCCTGCTATAACGGCAATGTCTCTGCTGGTTATCAATCGTGTTAGTACAATTGAGTCAAGTCAAGCTAGTGGCCACATCCTGTCGCTCTCGAGCGTGTTGAATAAAATGTCAACTCCTGTCTATCTCATCCACCTCTCGTTGTCTTCACACAATTAAAAGATGATAGCAGCAGCATCGTATATACGCAAGCCATATCCAAACTATAACTAATCGATGCTGGAGTAAACCTCTGCTTTAGAAGTTGTTACAGACGGGTTCTATTTCAAGTTTTATCCAAGCCAAACCATTCCAATGAAACGTCAAGTTTAAAAGTTTGTGACATAATACAATTTTGAAACAACCATTTACCGTTGAAAATTTGAATAGAGCAGACAAAAGACTGACATTACACGATTTATGCTCGAGCAGATTTCGCTGCATCTCTACTGGTGTTTACTGCAGACGAGTTAAAGTGTACAAAATTCCAAACCACATGACAATCACAAAAGGTCAAAGTTCAAAACCATTTCAGTTGCTACCAAGGCATAACGGATACCTAAAGCAAGATGTGACAAGATCTTAGAGATGGTGGCCAAATACTTTACACAGCAGTCGACTAACAGTCATAAATCGATAGATCTAAGGCCTTGCGGCAACCATAACACAACAGGCATTCTGATATGTTTATTCAAATATTTAAATTGAAATTCATCAGTGGATATCGAAAATGTTAGACCAACTTTTAAAACAGTCTAGTTTATTTTTGTAAAGAATTACAAAAGATTGAAGGTGACCGAAATTGTCTAAATTATGACTTCTTTCCGCAGACCCGTCGTTAAGGATCGAATTAAAACTCTTTAAACAGATCTGTGTTGTGTGTCAAGAACACGGATGGCGCAAGCATCACCGTTTTGCCAACGGGCACCGAAGTCACAACGCAGGAAAACTGTATACGGGTATGTTCAGAGTATTCTCGGGGAAAATGTCTAAGGTTTTTTTCTTACCACGGTGATGTATGTGACGTGAGACTCGGACGCACTCAATTGTAGTTATTCAATGCCATTTAGGTTAAGCTTCATTTAAATGATTCAGACGCATAAATCAAAATCGATTGGTGAGTTAAGTGTGCTTGTGATTGTGCGTAACGGAACAGTCAGGCTGTTAGAGTGGACAGTTGACTTCACTGGTTTTCCTCCCAGAAGCTCAATCAATGCAGCTGTGCCGTTATGATCGGTGGAACATTCAGTTGAACACAGAATATGTTCTTTTGCGCCGCTCACTCAATGACAGAATAGTCAAGAAATCCATACAATGAACGCTACCCGAATCAAATACAACGGCCTAACAGTTATAGCAAGGTGTTTACGTGATTCAATCTTCTCAAAATTAACAAATTTATTGGCCTTTGGTTTCCATACGTTTCAATGCTGCACTCAAGCTATGTTCTCGTGCTCCGCTGGTCACCACTGGAATTGTGCATCAGTTCGACTCAATCAGTGATTGTCAATTTCGCGCAAACTGTGCTAAAAAGCGCCTTCAAACTCAAGTTAAACAAACGGAAACGGTTAGCACAATAAGTCTTCTGTCAACAAGATAGAACCGAATTGACTGAATGACAATGAAGTTGAGTCGTGCAACCCAGTTTCCTCAACAGAAATTAACAGTCATATACATATCGAGCTACCTATGCCTGTAGATGTGAACAAACTGTTACAAGACAACCCGACGTGATTGCCTCACTGAGAAGGATACTTACGTAGCGTGCCATGAACTTATTTTCCAGTCCCTTAACTATACGATTCGACAAAAATCTGCGGACTATCTCAGGTGTACATTTCAGATCTGCCAGTATGTGCAAGCATGAAGTACACTGTTCAGAGTCATTAGTTACGTATAGAAATTTAACAAAACTGTAAGCAGAGTTACTAGATGCAAGCATGTAGACTACTTAACTGGGCAAACCATTAAAGGGTTGTAGCTCATTTCTGAAGTTTATTACATTTTTCAACGTACTGAAACACTCGAAACATTCTAGTGTCCTCTGATTCGTGTCTTAACGTTGCCGAGTGAAACACGTTCACCTAGTTGGAACAAAATTTTCGTTAGGCTACTTAAGCGGTACCGATGACCTTCAGTGGTTGTGGTACGATTGATGGACTTACCTAGAACTGGTTGCATTGTTTTGTTGAAAGTCATCCTGTATCCAAACGAATGTATTGGGAAGCATTTGCCAGTAAAATCTGAGGTAGACAAATGTTAGAACAAGGAAGTTGGTAGACTTGTTAGCAAATGTAAAAACTATCATTTGCAAAATTCAGAGTAAAGTATTAAATAGGTTTATACTTCTGATATCGTTCCTTTTTCTGAGAAATATATATATATCTATTGAAATTGCTAAATTTCACTCATAATCCTAGTATGATCGAAAAATGATGGTTAACCTTCAATGTGTTCTCACGCCATACCCCTATATTATACGTGGTTTTGTAAAGCCGTATAGGATACAGTGCATCATTTAGATCTAATACAGTGTTACTTACAGAGTTAAGCGACGTGTTGTCGATGGTTATCCATCAGTTACATGATCTTTCACGAACGTCGATCTTTCATGTAGACCTTGCATATTGGTTTATCCGGCTCAACACAATTCCATCGTGCCTGGCATAATAACTCAAATACATTAAAACAAATGGCGGTCCACCGAAATGTGAAAGATAGACTGATGAAATGTGATTTTGTTTCATTATTTCAGGTTCGCTAGCAAATTATTGATTGAAACTGGAAGTTTAGTCTGTTTTAGTTCATCCGTACAGTACATGTGTGCCAATCCAGATTCTCTAGGATCGTATACGTTTGATCAAGCGGAATTTAAAGTTTTATTTCAATGACGACAGTTTTAAAGAAGCTGACAGAATAAGAGGTAAAGGCCGGTTGGGCTCATTGCCTGTTGATAGTTTCTTGGAGAAACTGGAACAGGAAACGCCAGACTTCATTATTCAGGTATCTGAGTGACTTGTAAACTTTCTTTTGAGTATTAACCTACCCAGCGCCAACATTGACTTCAAAAGTGAAAGTGAAAACTACAATTCACTGACCTTTCTGCATAGTATAGTAAACAGAAAATCTAAAGGGACGGTCTGGGATGTAACGGAAGCCCACGTGAACTGGAAAGTATCCTAATGTCACCAGTCTCCGATCGACAGCCCACAAATGTCCACTGGTTCGAACACAGAAAAGAATTGTCCATTGGGTTACTCCATACAGGGAGAACCTGTTGATAAGACGAAAGGTAAGTCTCAAATTGGGTTTATACAGGACCTACACCGGCGCCCAGCTGCGTATCAATGCATACAAACGCGAATCACACCCTTACCGCCAGTCAACAGGTCTGACAATGTTTTAGTGATCAGTCATTCGATTTATTCCTTTAGCTGCAGCTGTGGTGACATACGTTACGAAGACAGCCAAACGGCTGGAAAGACGGTCCTAGGAACATTTATCAAAGTTGCTGCGTCACTCAGTCAGTCAACTAAACGATAGCCTTCGACCTTCAGACATTTAGCTCAGACTAAATAAATACACCTTCGACGTAACTTCATTGTTCCGTATGGTCACAACAGCAACCAGGCGAAACCGGCCAAATTTATTGAAGTACTGTTAGCCGGTCGACATAATCTTTCTTTCTTAACGCAAATAGACTTATCAGTTACATATTTTTCCCAACCAGTGTCAAAGTAACTACAAGAAGCCACAGATAGTTATTCATTTGTCTTCAGCTGATCGTTCGATTCGGTTATTTTTTGTTCCAAAGTTGCGGTCGAAAAGAGTGTGTGAAATGAATTCATCCTGTGAACCTTTTGGTCTCTGTGTAGTTCGTAGAAATTGGGTGGTATTCAGTTTGTACTGCGGCAGACAACTCTGAGAATGTACGTAATGCTTCCTTATGAACTGACCATTGAACTAATCTGTCAATTATAGGAAGCCCAGGAGTGTCAAGAAAAGATAGTGTTTTGTTCTCTTCTACTTAGATGATAAACATAAAGTTGGGATGTACACAACTGGAGTCAGTCAAAAGAGTGCCAGTAGCGTCATAATTGTTCATTAGACAAAATATATCGTCTTCTTAGCGCCTGCAGGGAAAGTGTTAATCAACGATGTGTTCTAATTCATTTGTCTACAGTTTGACCACGCATAGTGCTGCGAGCAGTTGGCCTAGGGGAGAACCATTCTTACGCCATCCGTTCGTTTCGCTAAGCGACGCGTTCGTGAATAATGAGGTTGTCTAGGTAAACTATTATGCGATTCCTAAAATTCACTGAAGTAAGCACGTCGACAAAGTGTCTTTTACATAAAATGGGGTCAGTTGTGATTTGATTGGCTCCAACAGCTCTACTTGCCACTGATCTTAGAGAGGATACGACAAGCTGTGCATGTCCAGAATCGGTCTTAAGAATATTTTGTCTTCCAGAATTTTGGAGGGAACACAGAGATGAGGGATGGCCGTCTCTGTTGGTCTGATTCACTCGAAGGTGCCTGCGTCAATCCAATCCGATTACTGTGTTGCAGCGGTCTCCGAACAATTCTTTTCTTTGTGGCTGTTATTATATTCTAATTTTTATTCCGTCTTAGTAAACTTTGATTGTTCTAACAGTGCAAATAACATATTGTCAACATAATCAGTTTTCCCTAGCAGAACAATTTCGGATCTTGTATCCGATTTCGTCAACAGACTATGCGTGTTACGTTGCAGCCCCTTTATGGTGTGTAAATTTCATCGCCGCGGCAGATCGCAGTTCGGTACTATTGGATCGTCGTCCTGGTTACGAGCTCAGTCACTTGACCCAAAACCGATATATGAGAAGATACGCGGCAACACCGTTTATTGGAAGAGCGAGACAAAATTAGGTCACAGAGGCTCCAAATTTATGAGACAAAACGATTATGATAAATGGCCGACAGACAGAGCGAATCAAATGCAAGTCCTATGTGACAGTCAGGGCGTCAGAGCAAATCACGTTACTGGGGGCTTCAAAAAGCAACGCAAGAAAAACAGCCCAGATAGTGCACAGGCATTCGACCGCATCCCTGCAATCTGATTGGCTGAGTGGAACTATACCACCACCCACGACGATACCATCAAAGCTGGGCCGGCCGATCGATGTGGCGTGATGAGTCTTGGCTGCTTCGTTAAGAAATGTCCCCTTAGCTATTCACATATTTAAGGCATGTGTTCATAACAGCAGATTTGCGATGTCCCATATTAAATTCTGAAGATAGAGCGATGATTTTGAAGTTGAACTTAATAGTCAAATCGATTAAATGTACATGGTAGACAGCAAAACTTTGGGTCCAGCTACAACATTTCTTGCATAGTTCGACTCAAAATAGCAGGTGAATAATTGTGAACATGTTCTTAGGGATTGTTGGGAAACTAGGTTTGCGACTCGATTGATTCAGTCCACCGATCAACTTAGTTCTCTTTTTCACCCGCCTGTTACTTCCAGTTTCAAATATCGTTGAAACACCTTTATTTTCATTTCCTTACATGATTTGATAGCGACGGAACGCTGAGAATGATTACGGATTAATTTATCGACTTTCGCGAGACAAAAGTGGTCTTTGTGTAAAGAATAACGCAGTATATTTCGCCAATACACAGTCATAGATTTGCGATTGGTCATGAGAGAGGACAATATGCATCAATCCCCGTGCACGAACTTAGTCCATGTTGGTTGTGTGTTGCAAAAACGTAGTGTTCGCATTTGACCCAAAAGTGAACATTATTATAGATTATTGTAACTCTCTCGCTAAATGAGGATGAACTGTAAAAATCGGATATTCCCCGGGCTCAGTGGATGGACACATTTGGGGATGTTCAACATACGTGGCACAATTATCCAAATCCGTCGGTCACATATGGTTTCGGTGAAACGATACTGCTTTGCACCGCTTAGACTGACTACCAACTCTCGACTTACTGCAGCCAAGAATTTTCGTATTTTTCTTCTAACCTTTGTTATGAATAAGTGTTGGTAACACCGTTTATTACGCTAGCCTTGGTTAGATTCAAACCAAGTATGATTTACTCAATTTTGTATTCTAAAAATCACCAGGTAAAACCTCTAAAGAACCGATACGACCATTCACCCAAGCAAATCTCTACCATTTGGCAAAAGTTTTCCAACAGCCATTCACATGTTTCCATTTATCACTACCTCTATATCTGGGCCATTCATATTGTAGGGGATTGTCAGGCAGGAAGTACGAGCCTTCCAGCTCTCGGCCGAATACCCCAACGCAGGGGGGAGGTGCGTTCAAACACCCACGGTGAGCGGATGGAGAACGGCGTGGGCGACCGAATGAGTCATCGCTCGACCGGATCGGACCCACGGGCGAGACGTGGCGGCCGAAATAGAATGAATG
>JTDE01002386.1:5565-40191 GCA_014338405.1 Paragonimus skrjabini miyazakii
TTGTCTTTTGGTTTTCGTCATCGGCTGGCGACTGGACAGATCAGTAGTTCTCAAAACTGTCGCTTCTGTGGTTGTGTCATGGTGTCCTGGCATTTTCCCCGAAGGTTAGAATTACTCTCGATCAGCTTGGGTTACGAAGCACTGCACCATTTTACGTTATCCTTTGAAAGTATTTAAAGTCCGGCGCGTCATTTAAAGTGATCTGCTAATAGACGTCTGAATGTGAATTCTTTCCCGATTCCACCATTTACGGCGTAAGGCTTACCAGTGTCGCATATTTCACACCATGCACTTTGTAACGCCTATTTCAGACTCAGGTATTTGTTCCTCAAGTGACGGCTTTACCTTGCCTTTGGCTATCATGAATGTCCCCCGAATTCGGGCGGAATTGGAACTGAACGTTATTTCCAATGTCCCTTGGTCTGAACTTCCTGCAAATTTGCGTGCGCAGCTGCACGGGGATCCAAAACAGTACGATCAGCAAATCATTGAATGCAGCATACGTAATCAACTTCGTTTTAACGGGAATATTGTGCAACAGGTAGGTTGCTTTCCATGTTTAAGCACTCATTCTTTCCTTTCCTTACAGACCATGAGACGTGAAAAGAAGTATTACGAAAAGTTGATCGAATATAGTCGTCAGGAGCGCTTTCTTTATCCATATCACTTGCAGGACAAAATCGTTCCTGGGTTGCGTATCACCCCTTTCTCTTATTATCGAGATATGCTTATCGACGTTATTCGTGCTGAACGATCATATGACTCATTACCCAATTTCACCGCTGCTGACTGTCTTCGTATTTTGGGTATCGGGCGAAATCAGTATATTGAAATTATGAATACCTACAAAAGTTTCCTCACTACTGCTGGTCCTGATCCAACTGATGATCTTTTCGAGATTTTGTATGATATCCTACCTCACAAACCACTAAATGCGGCCACCTTCGAGCCGTGGTACATTGTCTGCATCGGTGGCGTGCTTGTAGAGGACGTAAATCAGTCGACTGAACCCGAGCGTAAGCTCATAGATCGGATTATTGACGCAGAGCAGTGTTCTACTGGCGGTGGTTTACGCGTGAAAGATGTAGATATAGCTACGCTGGAGCAGTTGTACTGTCGTGGGCTGGTTTATATCGATGTACCGTTATCAGGAAATGATCGCATTTGTGTACCCACTTTGGAAGGGTTTGTTATGAATCGAGTTAACGGAGACAGCCGAGAAAACTTGCTTTACAAAATATTTGTGAGTGCCGATGAAAACACGACGATTAGTGAATTGGCTGACTGCTTACAAGTAGACGTCAATCTAGTAGCACAGGCGGCTTCAGTGTTCTGTCGACTGGGTTTCGCGTATAAACGAACTATGCCAATCGCTGGTGGCACGGTCATACCGAAAGTGATTGGTTCACCGTTGTCACATTCCGCCTCCTCTCGCTGTGGATCTGAGTCCAAGTCTACGGTTTCAGACGAGTCACCGATTCTCGATCGAGCAGGTAAAAAAAAATTAGCCTTCATTTTTGACTCCACTGTAACTGCATATTTGATGATGGGTAACCTTTCGGCTGGGCTAAAGCCACATGCTGTGACCATGTTCGAGGTCGGAAAATTATCTGAGGATTCGTTGGAAGCATTCCTTACCGAATTGGATAATTTATCTAGCATTGATGAAGGCGAGGCGAAGCTTTATTACGAACACGCTATCAATTTGCGCGAAGCGATTCACTTTCTCCGAGCCCAAGCTCGGCTGACCACAACTGATTTTCATGGTGTCGATCTTATTCGTGGTGGTTCTCTGTTGACACTAGATGCGAATACAAGAACGCGTATTATGCAAAAAAATTACAATCTAGTTGTTAGTCTTACACCGCTTACGTATGAGGACAAACAAGCCTGTAATGCCCGTTGGCCAGCACATCTTGGGCCATCAGTGCCTGAAGCAAACTCACCGTGGTTTCGACTTTTCGTCACCTATTTGGCAGGTGAAGAATTACTGACCTCAGGAGATACCACAACAGATGCCAACGCATTGCCTGCATTACTTCTGGTTCGTGGTGCTCAACTGACTCGTTTACCCACGTGCTTCGCAGACTGTTCCCGTTTCCTGGTCACGTCTTGGGGACATGATCCATTGATTGTGCATTCCAACCATCTACTCACTTCTCTCTACGATATGCTTCTGTCTTCACCAGTTCTGATTCAGGTGAGTGCGCGCATGCTTATACGCTTTCTTCAATAATATTAACCTCTATTACCAGGCGATTTGAGACCTAGCTGCTACTATCAGTGTACTGAGTCTCCCTACGGCCCTTGTAGGTCAAATAGCAGCAATACAGGTTTTGACACAAAACCCGAATATTTGGCTACACGATCGCTGTTATGCACTAATTGTTAGTTTTGGTTACGCTTTATTTATTTTATGGAACGGCCAGATATATTGTTAGTTGTCGAGTGCCCAAACGGGTAAGAATGATGAACCGTTTTTTAGCAATCCTTGGTATCATCTGGCTTCAGCCTCAAGTTCAGATCATTGTCTTATCAGTACGTTGCTTTTTGCATCTAACTCCAGGTTCCGCACTAATGGTATAACTGCAACCGAACGATGGAGCTGTGTGCGGTGAATCCATCTTACCCAGTGTGATTGATGGTAGGCAATCGCCTTAGGCTCAGTATTACTATTTGCGAATACCTATCGTCGATCACAAATAAAGCGCACTTTACATGTGGAGGGCATCGAACAAAATCAAAATTGGCCCTTGATAAAATTGGTGGACGCTGCCGAACAATTGAGACTCACGAGTTTGTTCGACGCTGAGTAGCCGCTAGGCAATTTTGCAATTATGCATGCATAGCCCACAACGGTTGTTTCGTGTCAATTTTTATAACGGAAAGCGCTGAGTTACCTATAGGTTTTCTTCTTTATACACGAGCTTTCGAGCGCAATGAGAGCAGGGCTCGTAATCTTTGGTTACTAGTGGTACCATTAACTTGTTTCGGCTTTGTGTATACTTGTTACCTGTTCACTCGGATAATGTGCTAACGTTGTCTGTTCTCGGTCATCGGCCTCTCTGTAGCATTGCATGTGAAGTAAATCGTTCCTTTCACAATTACAAAATGGTCGGAGGTAACCAAACCTCAATCAGGCCACCTGATTGCCGTTGCTGTACTACCTACTCAGTACCCGAGAAAATTGTACGTGTATTCATAATGCATGTGTATGCATACTTTTGCATTCCGTGTTTTCAACCTAGAAGACCAAGACATTCATTGTAAAAGCATCGCCTCGTTCGTTTCGGAATAACGGTACGAATCCGACTAGATAACAGATCGCTAAGTTGGAACGCGCCCGATCGATCGGGTCCAACACATTTATCTTGGCTCTTAACTGTCTGATCACTTAAGGGAACCAGAGCTCGAGCATTAATTGATCGGCAGCTGTTGTGCGCGCGAACAGGTAGACTCACCAAACGATGTACGCATTCGTGCGTTAACCTTGCTCACTACATTAACTAACGTGTCTGAGTGCTTCCAAACTGGGCGACTGACGTGGGGTTTTTAGAATAATCGGAATGCTTATATATGTTAATTCAACTTCCCAGCTTGTATATCATTAGGCATTTGTTGACGTGCACCATACTGAGTCATTTGTGGGACTGGATATCTCTAGGCTGTCCAAACGTAAACTGATACACTAAGGCTGATAGAGGCCCAAACCCACTACCGTACGATTGGTCATGAGACGCCTTCATCATGGAACTTTCTGGAGCTCATGCATGAGATCTATCTTCTTTCTCCTGTGTGAAGATACATTCTGCTCGTGCTGTGCTGATTTGTCGGCCATTTTTTGTTCTGCGTGCATAGAAGAGAAGTCGTCGAAGTGACCTGCCAAAATCGGTTTATGACATTTATATGTGTTACCTCGTATTTCCTTTGGATTATTTTAATCGAAGCAAATGACGTATATTTTTTGCGTTGGAATACCTTGTGTGATCTCAGTTGGACACTTGGCATGCTTGTGTTCGATTCGGGTTATGACTAACTTACGGCTTTTAGACTGTGATGGCCAGAAGTTCCTCACACAGTTGGTAAAAACTATACCTTTTGCAGTTTAAGATGTTTCGATATCTCTTTCGCGTGTCTCGATGCCAATTTAGGATGTTCCTAGGGAATTAGTTGACTTCCAACGGTGAAGAGGTTCGCACGACTGAAGAATACAGGGGTTGGTTGGTGAAATAACCTGACTCCACCAGATGCAGGGTGTAAAAAAGTTAGCTCACCTAGACCCAGTTACTTGGGACATCCGAAATTAACCTCGGAACACGTGGAAGTGGTATCGAGACATCTCAAATTGGAAAAGGTATAGTGTGTTTTTCGTATTCACTCTTTACTTGTTTTTGAATTTACCGTTTTATCTTTTACTGCCTTAGGTGATCACTTCTTGGTATGTAAATATGTTTTTCACAGTTGACGATTGCACCCCAATCGATCGTGGCGCGTCATTTCGACGTATGTTGACGATTTTTATACATTCACTTTACGTCATTTAAGACAGGAAACGCGTGCTTAGGAATCTCCTCCGTTTGTGATTAACAGAATAAGCATGAATTTTACGCTTCCATCGGTCCCATATTTTCTGCAGAATAGATGGTTATGCAGAAGTGAATGAAGCAATTTCTATAACTTAGCCTGCCTAGGCCAGATATACGCATTGCACATTCGTGGATAAAACAAATGGTCGGGACCAGTTACCAACGCTTAACCAACTCGGACTCCGCGTGAAAAAGAACACGATTCGCACTCGAGTCGCTGAGCTCTTGCATGTGCGCATACTGGCTTCTCAACATTGTCGAATAGAATTCCTCGTTCGACTAACTACTTTCCACACGAGTCTGACTGGGCACCATATCGCGAGCATCATGCATGGCTGGACAAAAAAGGAGCAACGTAGTTGGCATGAATGTGTCCTGAGCAGAACAGTTTTAGTGCGAAACTCTTTCTGTCGGTCATAACATTGCTGTCCTGAAATACCTGATCATTCTCTGGCAGTTGGTCGTAGCCCGAACCAGTGAAGGTGTGGCCAGAAAGACGCCTCGTTCTTGGTTGATCAGATTACACAGGGACTTATTCTTCACCGTTTTCGATTGTGTGAGTGTGTGTGTGTACTGTGGTCAAATCGAGCGTGTGGTCTTCTATCCGGCGTCTGTGGCAAAGTCTAACCCATTAATCCGCATTCCGGTTGATCACCCAATTTTGTTCTGTATCGATCAGCATGCTGGATTGGATGGTATCATGCTACGTTGAGTAAAATGGTGACTGCATGAATGAGCGATATTCAGAAGGATCACATGATCGTTTGACACCGTGAGGTAAGCATCTCCATGAGCAAAAAGTTTATTCACCCACTCTGGTTGGGTGGATATTCAGCCAACGCATATTTAAATTGCCGTAATTTGTATTCGATCCGAGGTGGCTGGTTCATGTCAACCTTCCCTACTCATTTTTTTAGACAACCATGTATTCCTGACGATTTTCATTGGTGCATAGTCACCGATAAGTATTCAAAGAGGAACCGATCAGTCAGTTCTACGTGGGACAATCGAAACCAGCTTCTCGTTATTCGAGTTCCCAGTGAGACGTCTATCACAAAGATAGACGGGTCGATCCGGTGTGTATTTTTTTCTGCGAACTACGCAAGGCAAATTGAAGGATCTGAGGTTATTAGTATACAGAATATTAATAAGTACAGATGTTATTTACTTGGTTGTACTTCACTACATTTTACTAACTGATGGTGTTGTGCATTGCGGTGGGTTTCACGGAGATCGGAAATGATCGGTTAACTGCATGAGTTCATTTCGATAGGTTTTCAAACACGAACAAACTTCCCGTTAACTTAGTTCCCTAACGCTAATTGACTTCCTTCGTTTTTCTTCCGTAAGCTGTACGCAAGGTCAATTTTGCCTATAACTCCATACTTAGGAAAGATCGACCACATTACTCGATAATACTGCCGAACCAATGCTTTCTCTATGTAGATGTTCTGTACGGACTATATCATGAATCGTAAAACAAAGATATGAGAATTTTAGAAATCAGTTTTCCTCATGTTTCTTACAAACTTAAAGTTTATGGAATGACATCCGTCCGAAGGCATAATCGTTTCATACTAGCGACCTGACTTGCACTGGTAAAAATACAGGGCTGTTTTGGGGGTAATCATATGATTATTGTTTCTTTCAGAGTAGGACTATGTTTTCTAATTTTATTGAAATGGTGTGTATTCGTCATAGTATTAGTAATCTTTATCGTACACCTCAGAAAAGTAGGAATAACAGAGATATAAGGGTTGTTGCGCCAGTTTGCTCAATGCTGAGATTGCCAATGATTGATGTAATCAAGTATGGTGCAGTGCAACCCAAAAATTATCTTTGTTTTCTAACGATACATTTACTCGGAACATAGTCATCATCGTCCATAGATAGCATTACATCAGTGGTTCTCACTGATGCTTAACTACCATACAACCATGAAGAAAAAAGTAAGCCTGGGCCATGAAGGTACAAACACTCAACATAAAGGTTTCCGCGCTTGTCAAACAAGCAACCTAATTATAAGTTAAGGCGTCATCAACAGGATAGCTTCCTTTTGACTTTCACTGCTTCCCGTCATCAAGTGCACTCACTTCACAGACAGCTCGGCCAAACAGCGACGAAATTTACGCTCCTGAGCCTGATTAGCCATCATCTGATCTAAAGCCTCTAGCCACCGATACTGTAAGATGCGAGGTGTCCAGCTTGGCAGACGAACCCAACCTACAGGAGCCAATCCATTCGTGAACGACTTCATTTCTCTACGCCAGCTCATCATCTGTCCACCTCGAACGTTACGCTAGTCGGTCGCAGTGTCAGCAAACAGTGTTGGGTGTGTCTGACGACCAACTGGCATTCTTAGTATGTGGCCTAGCCGTGAAAGTCTGTGTAAACGTGTAAGCTGAACAAACTAACTCGATTGACAGTCGTTACTAAATGCCTGCTTCCTAACCTCTTTGTTACTTACTCGGTGATGTCACTCGGCGCGAGCAATCGAACGCAGTCAAATATCTGAAGATGGTTGACGTATACTACCCTGAGCGATTGAGTTTCGCGGCGGTAAATTAATACAGCCCTTACTATCGCTTTCTTTAGGCAACCCTTGAACCTCAGGGAGATGCCTCACTGTCATCGAAATTGTTGTAGATTATCCAATACTGTCTTAGTTTTAAAGATACGCGCCTCTGTTTGATTCCCTACATCGTTGATACAGCTTCCCTAGTACACAAGCGGGTGAACAACCTTTACGGCCTTATTATCCAACACTAAGTCTACGTAATGGCAACAGACTTGCAAAAGCACTTTGTATCCAACTATGTGTTCGAACAGGGACGACAGTCCTGAGTGAAGCTCCGCCAGCTTTAACTAACAATTATGTGGTTTATATGACACCAGGTCTGATTCGGAGAAGAGTGCACTAAGTATGGAAATAACACGCACGATGTCTAAAACTAGGGCTAGCTAAAAGTAGTTAGTGTTCAGCACACAGTTGCAACACCCATCCGCCATTATCGGAACGGTGTGAAGCTATGAGATCTGCCACCTAAACGAGATTTGGTCTCACCAAGGCGGTCGGTCAGAGGGACTATATCGGAACTATGTGTCGACCGAATGTAGACGTAGATATTTTTAGTAGTTAGGTCCCCTTCCCCTCCACTCCTTTTCTGTTTTCCTATATAGGGCTTTTTTCCTTTGTGGTTGTGTGGCAGTTAAGCATCAATGTGAACCACTGATGTATTGCTGTCTTTGATGATGATGAGCGACCACGTCGGAGTAAAATACGTCCTTGACACTGACGTCACTGCGGTCAATTGGAGCATAAGCAGACAATGAAAATATTTCCGGAGGATTTTCGTCTAGAGCTAACCTTAAAAGAGCCTGCCAAGCGGACGGCACGAATTCTACTACTAGCAAGAATTCAATCCACCAATGCTGCTATACCCATCGCGTTGGGTACTGGACCTACTTCAGCCTGAATGGTTTGGGAACCACCCGAGTGTTAGGTAGACAGTGCGAGTGCTGTTAGTTCCATGCATTGTCTACTATTTTGGACTTTAGTCTCTGAATTGTAGCAGACATCGACATTCAACGAGTCTAACGTTCGTGTGGGAGTGGTCTGTCGGTCTGTTTGTTTTAGAGTTTGAGCGTTGGAACCAGCTGTGTTAATTCGGCCTCTAGATCTGAGGAGGATACGAGGGAGACCTGATGCTGGTTAGCAAGAGATGTGACTTTCCGGTGCCTTGTTTTTATGATTGGGTATATGTGTTGTGGGGCCTGGAGACTACTTACTGGAAATGTGGAGTGGCGTTAGAGTTGGATTGGGTAGGATAGTGGAGGATGGTTCAGCAGTAGCACTATTTCGTCTATCCTTGCTGGTATATGTATCGGTTAGGGTGATCTGGTTTATGCTGTGAGATGATGGATTTGTTGTGGAATTATTGGTGTTGTGAGTATTTATGTTTGTATGTGCACTGAGACACTTTCAAGACGTCGATACCTAGACGGGAGAACGATTAAGGTTCTCGACGAAACCTTTGGCTCATCAGCTTATACTACAAGGCAGCGGATGGATGGGAGTGTACGAAACTGGTACATTTTGCGGAGAGAGATGCCAACTTTCTTCCAATTTCCAACCTGGAGGATCAGGAGACTGTGGTTTGTCAGATTTGTGTCTATCTGCCTGCTTTGTATGAATGACTATGTTGGCGTGACCATCACACCGTCCAGTTTAGGCCAACACATCACGTGGATGCGCAAGCTTTTACACCGTGTCAAGTTCCAATCTTGTTTCGACGTGTTCGGAGCTTATTGTGAACGCGTGTTTGCACGGCTATCACTTAATCACCGGGGTTTTAGTCAAACTCGACTGTTCCATTCTCCTTTAGCGCATCTGACCAATTGATCGGTAGTTTTCGTCGCTTCCGACATTGCACTTACTTAAGGGCTCACGAATCACCTATTCCAATGGACTGGACTCACTGGATGGTATGCCCACTCAATGGCCAGTCGTTCTTTCGGTGTTGTTGTAAACGGAAGTGTTAGTCGTGTCTGCGAGAACCTGATCATCATGCAGCAGTCATGTGTCTGCGGCTGGCAAACGTATGTTCATGTTATGCTGGGAGTCCTCATATTCAAAAACATATGCTGTTTACTTTCTGGTCACTTATAGGCCTGATTTTGATGTCCACGTTGGTGCGTGTTTTCTGTTGGTCATCGCGTGGTAGTTTGTTTTTCCGGAAGCTCTATTTTAGACTGTCAGTAAAAAAATCCGGCAATAAAATACCGCAGTCACCCACGGTTACTATGGTATCTTCAGGATGGAGCACCGGTCCAACGTTGTTTGGTAGCGTAGATGCCGGGAGCTTTGAGAACCGGATATGTTCCATCACTCAACCAACATTACACTTGCAAAATCACATTGACTGTGGTTTGGGGGATGAACTGGATTTCATGCCACGAGGAGGTGAACCGATGGATCTAGAAAAAAGAATGATTTTATTGTTGCAGTGAATGTGACAGTGCACAGTGTTTGCCAAAAGACCTGGAGGGGCTGTAATTTCCAGTTTGTCTGTGAAGGGGGGAGGGCCATGCAGTTGATTTAAAGGAAACGACAAACGGTCCTGTTGTAACGAGACAAGCGGCAGGTATTACGATTAGCTTGTAATATGGCATGATGTGTTTCGGAACTTCGTCTCTCTATCAGAATTATGTAACGGAATGTAAACATAACTCCGCGATTGTAATTTTTGAAAAATGAATAAAACCATTTTATTGAGTCGACAATACATACAGCATTACCGGTTAGGGGCGGAGTTTAATGTTTCGTGGACTCATCAGTGGCATTTTGTCTGTTCCAATAGTGAAAAATTAAATTTGCTGAGACATACGTGGAATTACCACTGATCTACTCCTCAGGAGAGAGAATTGTGTCTTAGTCGGCCTGCTAATGTTAGGTGGTCATATGACAGCATTTCCAGCTTTTGGTGTTAGTGAATCGTCCATGTTGGATATTAGGTAATACGTCGAAACGCTTTCTATTGCCATTGAGTTCAGTTTGGCAAAGTATTGTAATTTTTCAAAAAGATAATACCTTAATGCATACGTTGCATGTTATCAGGGCATGACTACTTCTACAGATAATGGTTTTAGACTTGATTTAATTCTCACTGAAATTTTACAGAGCTTGTTTGCTCGCCAACCATACAAGGACACTCCGGTTTACAGCTCGATAACCAGATTGTTTGTCCGTTTGAAGCGAACATGGAGGGTTTTGAGTTCCAACAGCGGATATACACCTAATCGATGTGTCGAATGCTGGTCTAAGGTGGCAGATTCACGTCATACTATACGGTTACAGAAATATAACACAGGGAATGGCCCTTATTATTTCGTCGCTTCTGCTTTTCATATTTTTGTGCCAAATTCACTTTCTATTCAAACAGAATTCAGCCCACAGTTTTTGTTTGTTACTTTCAGTTTACTCACAGGCTTGCGATGGTCGTATAATTTTGTCTTAGGGTATAGCTAAATTTCATATAATTTATTGAAACTGACGTAATTAGGACTGCTTCGTTATCTTTTTCCCCGTTATCTATCGTACACACTCGCTTCATGTTCTAATCTCGTTTATCTCGTTACCAATCCAATAAGGCCAAGTGTTACATTTGTTGCTGGCATTCGGAGCATGCAGTTACTCGTGTTTTGTGTCAGTACTTTATGGTTCTACTATAATTTTTATCTATCATGCGATTAGTCTATTAAGTTTGAAGTGACGTTCTCTTTGACCGATTGAGGATATGTTCTACGTATATTGTGATTTGCATTTTGTCACTGCTACTACACGACACCAAGTGTCACGTGTACATTGGCCAATGAACAAGTTGTTGCACCACAGTGATCATTTGAGACGAGCAGTATCCATGTTCTAGTCCGTAACTGTGGTTGCGATGTCATACTGTCCAAGGTACTGCACGCTGAGTATCAAACTTACACTATCAGGATAGAGTACGTAAACATTCAACGTTTAATCGTATGCAATGCGGGTTATACTAGCTGTTTTCACTCGACCTTGTGGAAGTGTGTGTAGCATGTAACACATGCGAATCTCAGCAACCAAGATTATTTCATGAATTATGGCGTCTGTCTATCAAATGGTACATCCAGTGGTTGAGTAGGGTCATCTTGAGTACATCTTCCTCGATAACAAACATAGGTGTTGAATGTATACTGAAGACCGAATATATTTTGTTTTGCAAAACCGAATCATAAGGTAGCATATCGTGCTGTCGGCTTTCGGTTGTTTTGGATCAGGTTATTTTCTCTTCTACATGGCTTCCCGTTTCCTTTTTTTCATCTTCCATGATCTATAGGCCTGCGATGTCTATCTGGATGGTCCCGACCTATATCAACGGTTAATTCCCCTTCCTCTCTCCGAACGTTTGCTGAACCTTCTGGGTCAGTCGGCCCTCCCAAGTTTCTTAAATCAGTTATCCAAGCGGCTGGATTTATCCTCTTTGTGCGGTTTCATCACTGTGTTAGCACCTTGTTTGTCAGACTTGCAAGAGACAAATGAGTCTACTTCAACCGTTCCTGTGCCAGACATCAATTCTGCTTCTGTCTTTGTGCCTTCCGCACTACTTCAGTCTGAGCATGCATTACCGTCGAATACAGCTAATCATGTGCTGGACGACCAGGAGTTGCTCGATTTGACGCTACTTGGTCATCCGATCCGGTTTGTTACAATGCATTTGGGTTTGCCCATCTTTAACACATCTTTGTTACGAGCGGTCTGTGCCCGTTTGACCTGTCCGTCTACCAGTCTGTTATCTGCTACATATCGTTCCAAATTGGAATTGGCTAACCGGAACTTGGCTTCTCAATTGTACCAATTCGTTTACAATGTTTGTGATTCTGAATGGCCTTTGTCTCCTCCACATGTAGGCCCCATCTGTGATCAACTGCCGGGCTCGTGGCCTCTTCCCACTCAGTGCATTTTGTGCGTAGCAGGCCAGTTAAAGAAAGCGTTGTTTTAAACTGATCTGTACCTCATTATCTTGCTCTATTGTATGCACGTGAGCGTGATATTCATTCTGTACCTCTTTCATACATTCCGTCACGCTGAGCAGCAACATGTCTTTCCATTCGTTATTCATATCTGTCTGCCATTTTTTGAAACAATATCACATTTGTGTGCTATTCTTTTTTTTATCACTTTTTTTCTGGTTTGGCGTTTAGCCCTGGAATTATTGTGATTTTGTCATAAAGCTGTTAACCTGGTTATTACCTCTTTTTCATCTGCTCATGTTCAATTTGTTCACCGTTGATCGGTTCCCGTTTCTGTTCCCTCGAATTCAAACGTTGATGATCGTTACTGTCAGTTATGTTTCATATCAGTAAGGGACACCAGAGGCCAGTTGTGACTTCTCTGTTAAAACGTTCCTGCACAAATATTTTTCACTGTGGTCTCAAAAAACACAAAGGTCACCAATTCAGAGTTTGTTGGTATATAATGAGGGATCCCTCCTTTAGAAATCGCACTGTCAATGCTATTTTGGATGTATTATTGAGGGCGGAATACTCTTTTATCATGCTACTCTTCATGTCATTCACCGACTTGTCGGTCGGTTTCTCCTGATTTGGCTTTGATGCAACTAAAACATTACACACTTTCCTTCATTGCGTTTACGTTCCGACAAACTTATCCGCTGTCCTATTTCTAACGGGAAAACTAAGCCCAAATTTTGCTCCTTGCGTGGGCATTTCTTTTTCGACTCCTTTAGCGTGTGAAGCGATCGTGTTGAACATGACTTCATTGTAAATCATGCTCAAGCTGTTCGACAGGAGAAACGGTATTCGTTCTCTTGGTTCTAATCAATTATCTCACGATCAAGAGTTTTTGGTTTGCTTTCTGTCATTGAACCCAGTGAACACTGTACTTTTGACTGCCGTTGGAACGTCAAGGATTTTGATCATTTTTGCCGGTTGGTATTGATGACTAGTCGCCAACTCGGCTGACCGATTGGGATAGTACGTCACAGTTGACAGTGTATATTTTTTGTCCGTGAGTATCTCGGCCGTTTACATGGCGGCTCAAACGAACTGAAAACGAATGGTCACGCACACAACGGTGACCTAAAACGGCCAAGGCAGTGCTCCGATCCGGTCTGTGCCATTTATCCAGAAGGCGGACGATATGTACAGAACTTGCCATCTAAGAGGGTGTTTCCATGTTTAGACTCAATGATCTCGATGTGGCCAGGCGAGTCGTACAGGGCGCATGCGAGCCTCTGTTTGAGTGCATCCCTTTCACTCCATAAGCCTAGTTCATAAAGAGACTGTGTCTGCGGCGATTCACACTTGTTTATATACTATGTATACCAGTCGTCACACAATTGGGCATCCGGACACAAAATCAGAAATCCGCACCATTTCACAAGAGTTACGATTGAAAAGCGTACTCAGAAAACAAGCCTGACTGAATCGGGCTAGCGAACTGCCCTAACACACCGCTGTAACCACTTACGTAACAGCTGGCACATTCGACTCCAAAGTCCAAGTGTTTTGACAACCATGGTCCACGATCCATAGCTCTTGGCTGTTGACGCGCATCTCACTGTTTGAAAGGGTCACGGATCCTGGAACCAGCAGGTAACAAGCTGTGCAAATGAACAAATTAAAAATACGATATTTCCTCGACGGCGTGTGGTAGCTCGATAAAATTTATCATCAAACAGTTTATAATGAAAAACCACATTCACAAACGAATGGGGTTTACAAATTAGTGAAAGGTTGACTAATAACCAACATTCTCATTAGAACCGAGGTACGTTATGATGTGTTTCTAGTCTTACCACCCCATTTGTGTGCTGTGGCGTGATGTTATATAGCCGTGTCGCAAACATTCCAAACGGCATCTCTCAGTTTCGTGGCTTTGTTATTCAGCCGTGTCTACGTCATACGTATAGGTTTTATATTATTTTAACCATATGTTGGTGTAATGATGATGGCAAATTGTTGCGTCATCGAAATCGATGTGGACAGGCAGTTCAAAAATGCCGCTCAAATTAGGTTCAGATTAGACCACCCACATCATAACTACAAACGAAGACAAGGCTTATTTTACAATAAAATCAATTATGATGCAATTGGAACTGTTGTAGTGCTATCGTGGTGCGGGTGGTGGAGCATGACAGCAGCAAGGCTTGAACAGAGCGCTTCTGGGCGCAAAAAGATGGATTATTTTATAGAATTCTGATCACTTCAGTTGTGGTCAACATCACACAATTTTCTACTAACTGCCCTTGACACGACGTGTGTGTCTGATTGTGTTGGATAAGAAATTTCATTTCAGTTTGTTAGGTAGTGCTCGTGCACAGTTTAATACGAACGAAACATCTTGGTGCAGCCAGATCTCGCCGCTCAGACTGTTTTGCAACATGGATTACCATCTCTGTGCAAACGAAACCAAGAACATTTCAAGTATCTCTAGTGAATATGTGGTGAGGCTTTCGTGTCCTTTTTCCTTTGCGTGGCGATAATGTTAATCTGCCGATAGAACTGAACATCCTTTCAGTCGTAACTCCTGTGTAATGGTGTGGATTTTGGATTTTGTTTTCGGGTCCCAGTTATTAGGCGAATGGCACCATATAAAACGTTTTTTGGAAGAGACCTACCTGCGAAAAATCTGGAATTCGGCTAGATCGGAAACTTCACAGTTGGACCTAGTTGTCCACCCAACCAACTGTGTCATACAGAATCCATCAAATGATCCAGGAGATTTACTGCTCAAGTAGGGTCTCTGAATCAGTTCACGCTGGAATGCACCAATGCTGCCAATGTGCCATCAGTGTAGAATTCCTGAGTCTCTCGCTTGCTTTCATAGCTCAGCTGCTGGAGCATTTGCAGCGCCTGAACATGATTTTGTCGCTGGTTTGAATCCAGTCGACGTTTTACAGTCGGGTCTCTTTTAGATTACCAAATCTGGCAAATTTCTTAGTACTAATACAACGTTGTATTTGCTTTTTGGAACGAGAATTATTGAATCATGTTTTACTTTGAACTCATTCTATCCATAGATTCTGTGGCGGTATAAGTGGCCTCTCCGTTCGAAGGTGTGTGGTTGAGTGGTATGTATCAGTTTTACGTCAGTAATTGTATTTGTGAAAAACTAGGGCTGATTTGAAGCATGCATGCGAGCGCTTGTTCCACGTCTCCATTTTGCAGTTGAAAATGTAACACGATATGGAACTGTTTGAAAATATGTTTGCCATTTACTGTTGGTGGTGTGAATTTTGTGAACTAAAAAGTATCACTGTGCATTTGCTATACAGTTTCACATGTTACTGATGTTGCCCATTCCTGAGGCGCATTTCAATCTCATGTTTGCCTAATATCCACTTCTATGGTTGCCTTGAAACGATGGCACATGCTTGCTTTCAGTTTTTTAGACGGTCAGCATCTGTCTGACTTAGTTTATTGCATCATCATCATAAACAGCAATACATCAGTGGTTCACACCGATGCTTAACTGCCACACAACCACGAAGGAAAAGAAAAGGGAGAGGAATGGACCTAACTACTAAAAAAAATAGCTACGTCTATATTCAAACACAACATCAAGGCGTCTACACCTTGCAAACAAGCAACCGAGCTATAAGTGAAAGTAAGGCGTCATCTGCAAGAGAGCGTCCTTACGGTTTTCACTGCCTCGCGTCATTTAGTGCACTCACTTCACAGACAACTCGGCCAAACAACGACAACGTTGACGCCACTGAGCTCGGTTAGCCGCCATCTCACCTGACGTTTCAAGCCACCGACTCTGTGAGTTGCGAGGGCTCCAACCCGGGAGACGAACCCGATCTACAGTGTCCAACCCTTTCGTGAACGATTTCATTTGTCTATGCCGGGTCATCATCTGTCCACCTCGCACCTTGCGCCAATCGACCGCAGCGTCGGCAAACAGTGCTCGGTGTGGCAAACGACTAGCTGGCATCCTTATTACATGACCTAACCATCTAAGTCTGTGCCAATTTGGTGACTGAACGAAAGAACTCGTTTGGCAATCAGAGCCACACTCCCGCTTCCTAACCTCCTCGTTGCTCACTCGTTGGTGCCACCCGATACGAGCGATTGAACGCAGACATCGGTGGTCGAATACATGGAGGCGGTTCACGTCTCCTACCCTTAGCGGCCAGGTTTCGCTGTCGTAAAGTAATACAGCCCTCACTGCTGTCTGATATACGCGACCCTTAAGCTTCATAGAGATACCTTTCTGTCGCCATAAGTGTCTCAGATTAGTAAACACCGCCTTAGCCTTGGAGTTATGCGCTTCCATTTCATTCCCTTCACCGTCGCCGCTGTTGTTGCAGCTTCCCAGATATGCAAACCGGTCAACAACATTCATGACTTCATTATCTAACATTAAATCTACGTAATTACAACAATCTTGCAGAGGTATTTTTCATTTTGAGGCTGCAAAACGCGTTCCGAACTACTTAGCAGAACGCGAAATTGCGTTTAGTTTGTTGCAACTATCGTCATTACTAGTATTTCACATACGATCGCCATGGATAGCGTACTGCCAAAAACATTAAATGCATGAGTTCTCATTTTACTGTCAACATAGTGTCTAACTTTGTACACAGTTTGGTTGTGTAAATATATGTGAACCCGACATGCCATATACATGCGTGATTATGCACATTGATTGATGAGAGCTATAGTTGGTCTTCCGAAGGTTCACTATCAAACTCAACCTAATGGGCTAGGTAAGTGTTTGTTTGCTTATATGACAGATTAACTGCTGTGTTTAGAACTATGTGGACTTTTGATCCATTTTCTTCCTTTCCATAAACGTTATCTTTTGCTGCAGTGCTTTGTGTGATAGCAACGACCTTATATTACTAAGTAGTAGGGGATTTTGATTGGTATATATTAGACGTCACACATTTGTTTGCAGGCTCTACAATTCTGTAGACTTTCCAGTCAGCTCTTTTCGAAAAGAAACACTAGACTCCGGTTTCGTCCTTGTTAGAGCTCGTCAGTTGTGCATATCCTTGTCACGACAGGGAGTAGAACTCCTGCCACACTTTTATGAAAAAACCATATCGAACACCGCGCCAATGACCCTACATTATGTAGCGAAAAGACGTCCAATAAGGCACAATCTTTATTGTCCAACTCGCTAGTTACCATGCCACACGAGCGCTCGCGATTTTGAGTCACAATTCCAGTCCACAACACCCCCTGGTTTCCGCTCGCACGTCGTGTGCACTTCTACCCGGTTTAGGTGTGTGATTGGCGCCTTCTACCCGGGGGTTTTCTGCCTGCTATTCTTCGTCCATTGATCCGATTTCGTTGAGCGATAGCTTGTCCGATCGCTCGTGCTGTCCTCCGTCTGTCTCCTGTAGGCTTTGAACGTACTCTACAGCCGTGTCGATATATTCCTGAGAGTGTTGGAATAATAACGCCTTCAATTTGGTCATTCATTCTATTTCGGCTGCCACGTCTCGCCCGTTGGTCCGATCCGGTCGAGCGATGACTCATCCGGTAGCCCACGCCGTTCCCCATCCGCTCACGGTGGGTTTTTGAACGCACCTCCCCCTGTGTTGGGGTATTCCGCCGAGAGCTGGAATGCTCGCGCTTCCTGCCTGACAATCCCCACAATTAGGCATGGCCGAATAATCATACGCGAGCTGTCATCCAAATCCGGCTGTGAGTTGCCTGAGTGTCTTGAGTAGAGACATATTGCTTGTTCTGTTAACACCAATCGACGACCATCTGTCTAGGACTTCTCTTTACCTCGAACTCACGGAAATCACTAAACTTGTTGAACGGTATTTTGATTACTGATATATAGTAGGGGACTTTAGATAGTATGGTGACTAATATTTGTGAGCGTTTGCCTGGACAGCAAACAATTACTTGTGATCGATGAGGGGGTTTGTGGTGAAGGATACGGAATTTCCTCCTCGGTAAGTGTCACTTACTGGCTGATTCGTTGATGCGTTTTTCAGCCATTCCTATATTTCCTTACCCTGGTTTCAAATGTAAATGTTTCCGCTAATGTAGGCAGACTGATGAGCTCAATAAAGACAACGAAGTTCGTCTTTTTGTCATCGATTTGGTGTTAATCAGCTTTTTGCATGTGATTATCAGTGTTACCGTTGAGGCGAGGCTGCGAGTAAACAGCTTTCTTCACCATTTCGCAATTGGACTGTTTGAAGGAGTTGGTTTGTTTCATTCTCTGATGTCGTCCAAATACTTGCCCGAAACAACTGGCTACTATGTTTTGTAAGGGTTCTGTTTTTTTTTTTACGGAGCTGTGCTGTCTAAATAGCTTCGTTTGATTGTCAATTCGTGTTTACCACGCCGTGACTTTTGGATTGAGTCAGTTTGAATGCTTGTGTGTCGTGTTGTCGTGAGTGTTTGTGTATGTGTTTGTTTGTGCTGTCGCATTCCTCTCCATAACTGTGAATCAATCTCTGAATGACCTTGTGCCAACTAGTTTTCCCGTGATCTGGCACGTTAGGTAACAACGATGTTGAATTGTAAAAGCTAGAGACTTAAACACTGTCCAGAGAACAGTAATATCTTCTTCAAATCCAGTGTATAGTGTTAGGTTCAGCAGCCATAACAAACGGTAAATAAAAATCAGTAAAATCAGATTTGAAGGAAATCTACAGTCCTATGAAAAGCATGCCAATCACTCCGTTTCGTCTGATTTTGGCAGTGTGTCTAACAATCTACCGCTGTATTGTGGGATCCGGTCAGGAATCAGTAGTGTCCTATGGAGCGTAGCCTTTGTTAAAAAGTTGCTGCTCCCCGTAGGAGAAACAACTCTAAATTCTAGCGGAACTACGGTATCTGGATTGTACGAAATAGTCCATAGACGGGAAACTGTAATAAGAACGAAAATATCTCGTTGCTTCCCATGCTTGGGTTTTTCCTACCAACTGATCTAGTTCCGCTTGTATCTGGTTTGTTTAAACGAACCACGCAGTTATGCAGTCCGTTTTATTCAACTATTCATATTGATGTATGCCACTCCTGAGTATCATTCTGATTAGCCACTTCGTCAATGTACCGTTTTACCCGAGTGATTAATTTTTTCATTGGCTGCAGTATTCAACGAATTATTTGTTGTTCTTCTATCAAAATGCTTCTTCAAACTGATTTCTTTGTAGCTTTATCATCAGAATCGTCATGCCTTTAACACGCGCCATGTATTAAACACTCATATGCTGTCTTTGACTTTGTCCATGTTGTGTGATGGGTGCATTGAACAGTAGACAATAGGTTATCATCAGAAAACATTAAAACCACAAAAGCTTATGTTACTTATTGGTTTATTCAGTTCGATTCTTTTTTGAAACCACACATTGCTACTCAGAACACGCGTTTTCATAGCTTTGGTTTGTTCATTGACATCTGCATTCAGATTGCAGATGTTTAATGGTCACATGAGGTGGTATAATCATTACGTGGAGATTTGAGTACTGGGTTTATCAGGGCATGGTTAATGGTCTCCCATGGAGTGCATAAAACAATTTTTGACAGCACTGCAATGTAGAACTACGCATTCCCGTTGATGTTACGATTTCGCCAATCACGAACAGTTCCTAATTAGACTATCTCCGTGCCAGTCACCTCGGCTGTTCTACATCTGTTTGTAGCCTGGGATCTCTGCTTGAGGTATACGGATACAATGAATGAAGCAATTACTTCAGAGCAAATCTTTGCCCATATTCCGTCGTCCGAAGAAGCAAACGCTGAAGTGGTAGCCACATTTCGGTTAATAGAAGGGTTACGTCACAGTACTTATTTGTTAAGTCCATTAAGAACTGTCGACCGGGATAGAGCGCATTTCTGGTTACCGGTGGATATATAACAAGCATTTCGTCGTACATGGTTACCGTGAACCAATATTGTATAACGACTTCCGAAAAATCTCAGTTTGCCTCTCTCGTTTAGGCATTGGCTCAGACAAACGAGGAGCACATGCGATCTGTGTGTGTGTGCGTTGCAGAATCCACATAACATATCGGGTCTTCCACATGTTCCAGTATGCTGACAGCTTGTGAATGAAAGACCAAGAGGGTAGCGTTAGTTCAGTAGGGCTGAGATCGAAGACGTTCACCTCTTGTGGTATACCACACTGTCAAACCAAAAAACTTAAGTAAATCAGGTCGGCGGCTAAAATACGGTAATATCTAATCAAACGGATGATTTTTTCAATATGCGCTAACCAATCAATTCTACTTTACCGGTTTGTTAGCCGGGCTGAGTTACATATCGAACAGTTCGAGTAGGTCACTTCACTTCTGTACGTGTTGTTTTACTGTCGTCTGTCAAAGCTTACCGCGCGCGTTTCAGAGTATATTTGCTGGCTGTATTATTTGCCTGTTTCTGCTACTAAAGTGGTTGATTTTATGAGAGCTAACACACATTATCATGATTATTCTTCCAAGGAATGTCATGTGAATAGTGAACCAATAAAGTATGATGATATAATGAAGGACACCTTGGTGTCAGTTTGCCCACGACGAACTTCATACTGATGTTTATCTTAAAGTTAGCACCCCATCTGTGCAGCCGTATGAAGCAACCAAAAATAAGTGCGCACCCGCAGAGCAATATGACGCAATTACTGCGAGCATGCAACTGTGCATCGACCGGTGAGTCAGCCAGCGGGTCTAGTGACAGTCTGATCGTGTGGTTGCTGTTAGTTGATCTTTAGGGTGCATTGATGAGTGCAGATGTCATTGTTGATATCAACATGTTTGACAGCTTAGAAGAAGCCATGGTTGGTTTATTTGTCAATAGAAAACCAATAATACTGAAAAACGTTAAATTGAACATCACACGTTCGATCGCAGTCTTAACATTCAAATTGACTTTTCAGCCTGCCTCTTTCGAAAAGAGTAACTAGACTGCTCATCAGTAATATTGAAGAAACATCAAGTAACAAGAATTCCCGTTTAGAGAACACAGACCATGACGAACATGTTTCCGATAATTCATCATCGGGTCAACACAGTTGTGAGAGGTATTAAAAATTATCTAAGACGTCTAACTGGTCATAATCGAAGTCACAACTATCACACTCGTATCGGTACACAAAAAATGTGATCACTCATTGTTCTGGACGTAGGATGGGTTTACGTCTTGTGAACAAGATCAATTGTCTGTATGTGCGTGGGTGAACGGACCGTAAAACTTTGGGGACTGACCGATGTGTTTAGCAGGGCGATCCCTTCCATTCATCATCATCATAGACAGCAATACATCAGTGGTTTACACTGATGCTTAACTGCCACTCAACTACAAAGAAGAAAAGGCAAACCCTGTATAGGGAGAGAAGAAAAAAGGGAAGAGGAGGGGACCTAACCACTAAAAATAGCTACGTCTACATTCAAACATCCAACGTCAAGGCGCCTACGTCTTGCAAACAAACAACCGAGCTGTAAGTGAAAGTAAGGCGTCATCAGCAAGACAGCTTCCTCACGGTTTTCACTGCCTCGCGTCATTTAGTGCACTCACTTCACAGACAACTCGGCCAAACAACGACAACATTGGCGCCACTGAGCTCGGTTAGCCGCCATCTCACCTGACGTTTCAAGCCACCGACTCTGTGAGTTGCGAGGGCTCCAACCCGGGAGACGAACCCGATCTACAGTGTCCAACCCTTTCGTGAAGGACTTCATTTGTCTATGCCAGGTCATCATCTGTCCACCTCGCACCTTACCAAAAAGAGGCAGTCAACCCCGAATGGAACCTCCAGAGAACTGCAGTAATTTGTTCATAATGGTGGAGCTCGCCAAGACCGATTTTGACAACAGCTTCTAGGTCAAGTAGACATTCAACCGACAATGTTTAATGTCTGCATCGTCTTTCGTTCTAATAGGCTATGGTTGGAATCACACGATTGGACAATAGAAACCACAAACGATTTGGTATTTGCTAAGATCAGTTTAGATTCTAGGTCGTGTTTCGGGTCGTATTTATTGGAGTGGGATGATAACAAAAAAGGAAATTGAAAGAAGGTGTACACACGTGTTACAATAGTGGCTGCTGTTCATGTTTTATAACAGTCTGCATGTTCTGCGTTCGTGCTTGAAGTCTCGTTTCGTTCTCATTGGTTGATTGACGGCGCATCCATTTATGCACATAAGAATGATTTCCATTTGTAAAGGTTAGAATGTAGTTTTGCATTTTCCAGATCAAACGTTCTCATTGCCTGTATGGGTCAATGTAAATTACGTGTGGACAGTAGCGTAACCTTAGCATTGTGAGCAGTCGCGATCTGAACTTTAACAAATCAGTATCCGTCCTATTGGTTCTGAACACTGTGACAAGGTCTGTTGCCATAGATGAAAAATCTCAGTTTAGGATTGGCAGATTCAAACTTTCAGTGTTTTCCTACCAGGGCTTCATAGCGAAAACTGTATGCAGTATATGACGACGATTACTTCCAGCCGTGATCAGAGGGCTCACAATGTCAGCCGATGCGGTCATTTTAATGAAGACGGCCACGGCATCATTATCGCGCATACCGTATTGGGTAGAGTGGGCTTATTCCGACTGGCTCGTTGATTGTCAAGATTAGTTGTCGGGAATCATCTATTTTGTGCGCGATGCGGATCTGAACTACGATTTTGCTGTATTCTTGATTTGAATAACCATGGTTTGATTAGGTGATTAACGCAACTCATATAACTTGTGGTGAAACTATTGTTGCTACGTATGGCTTTGGCAAGAACCTGTTCGAGAAGACAATGATCTGCCCACTAAACTTGATTTATTGAACATCCGTTTTATATGGATATCGAAGTATAAAAATTGGTCGCTGCGGTCTGGATGTTTTATTTTTGTTTTATTTTTGATCTACTACCCTATTATTATTATTATTATTATTATTATTATTATTATTATTATTATTATTATTATTATTATTATTATTATTATTATTATTGGCGGTAGCCGTTTAATTAAACCGAACTACTGAAATTCCTGAGTACACTATCGCCCATAGTTTGTTCACTTGCTGTTGAACTAACTGAATGTTTTTCGAACTGATCGGGCAAGCTGAACACTGTTCACACAAGATTTCAATCGAACCTTTGGCTTGGATTAATTGGTCATGTCTATAGTGAGATTACTAGCATCGCGGTTAATCTGCTAAACAAGCGAACACGAAGGCTGGTGTATAAATTCCAATCCGGACGAGTTTATGCACTATTGATGAGCTCTTATAGGAGCGAAACTCGATTGCAATACTTACTTTTGGATTGAGCTAGTTAAAAGGCTTATCTGAATGTGGAGGGCGCGATCAAATATGGGTGATTTTCAATCTGATAGAGTCTAGATCCTCCAACTATATTCATTAACGAGATTTTCATTCAGTATTACGTCGGCTTCCATCAACAGATAGAGCAACTGTATCCTCTTCTCTCTGATCAAGTTTTACACATCAAGTGATATCCTTACCCATCTATGCACTCTATCAATCAACTAAGAGGAATCACATGACTACGTTGTCACTAAAGCCCGTTGTTGGACTCACTGGTTGGTAGTATTAGCGACTGACCAGTACCAGTCCAGTTACATGCTCAGGGTTTTGCGGCCACGGTACCTTATTGGTGCACATGTGTTTGCTTGCCTAGTGTGGTTGTACGGGAATTCAGTTTTGTGTGTTATTGTCAGGATAGTCCTATGAGTCAGCAGCGGCTTCTATCACTAGGCTGATCACATGCGTGAAGGGCGCAATGTAACTGAGTATTTTAGTGCTTCATTGCAATTACCTACTGCAGATAGCCATGTTTATATAGGATTTACAGTCAAGTAAGGGAATACAAAAACGCATAATACGATACAGCACAATGTGTCACCTATCCACAAAGGCTTAGTTGAAATGGTGCTATCAGACTGTCTTGGCATAAACGAATGCTGTTTTATGATAATCAGCAACTCACCGCTTATAATTGTATAATTGTTCCTGAGATGTACTTTAAAGAGGGTTTACTTAAAGCGTGAAGCTGGTTGCCGGTCCATTGTTGATTACAGCAACCGTTGACAGCGCAGCCAATTGGCCTACTTTTCGAAGTGGACGGATATAAAGAATTGAAGACGGTTACCAACAGATTAACCATATAAAAAAGATAGACTGGCAGTTCAGACCTCATCCATGTGTATCTACTCATTCACCTGTTCTTGTGGAGCAGGTTATATTGGTCGAACGTCAAGACAACTTTCGAAATGAATCCGAGAACACCATCCACGGTGGCTGGGGCACGGGGAATCACGATCGGTCAACAGTGCTATTCTCGCTCATCTGGTTGAAAGCGGACACCTGGTGAACATTGATCAAGCCTTCAAAGTGGTATATCGCGTGCCGGGCAACCCATCAAAAGGGATCCGAATTAGAACACTTTGTACTGCCGAGGCGATTGAAATCAGGCTGCTTGACCCGGTATTATGTCATCAAAAACGGATTGTTCGAGCGCTGCAAGTACCATGGCCACAAATCCACCGGATCGGTGGCCAACCTGCGCGGTCAAACCAATGGACAAGCGTGACGTAACCGACCAATCAAGTCACCACCAATTCGATTGACCAGTGACCTATTTTCTCTGTAATAAGTCTGATCGATATCTCGACCTAACTATATTAACTCCTTATATAATTGTACCGGCCTGAAGATGAATTATCGAAAACATTTGTTCGCCTATATGTCTTTGTTCAGATTAACCATAGCAGATCGTCTTGTTTCTCGGGCTGGAGGCCTCGTGATTCACAGATTCTCGGATTAGAGACGTTAAGAAATGTGGTTATCTGAGCCCGATGGAGGGTGTAGTGTCGTCGTTTGGGAGGTGATATCAGACACGGGACAGATTACAGTCTGTTGGAGGAACGTACAGTCTTAGTGACTGTGTGGGAGTGGCACACGTGCCTGCTATGAGGCATACAATAGTTGACTTGCGCCTGCTTCAGCTTCGGATGATGTTGGAATAATTAGTTGAGGAAGGTGGAGGGTTCGTGCGAACTGTTTATGGGCACACTGGTTATAAAGTCTAATAGCAATAGCCTCTGTTATTGATAGCAGTTCCACTCCGGCCTCTTTTGTGTGTGCTTGCTAGACGTCCTTAACTGTCCAGATTGATTATTTCGGCTTTTCTTGATGGCCAGCTTCAATCAAATTGGAGCTACGGATGTTTGAAATCGGTTTATATAAGAGGGGTCAAGTAACGTATCTCCATTTCCTCTCATAATGGAAGTCTTCGCATGACGAGTATTCCCTCTGTCCCTTGAGGGTGCCCGTTATGAAAAGTGTGTGGTGTAATGTAAGATATTGCGATGGTTTTTTAGATGAGATTCAACTGTGAAAAGTCAGAGCTTCGGCTGGATTCGAACCAGTGACAGAAACATCATGCCTCAACGCGGCAAGCGCTCTACCAGCTGAGCTACGAAGCCACGCCAGGAGCTCGGAAATTTCACATTTGGACTCGGTTACCCACCCGTCCCACTGTCTCATATGTAATCCACCAAATGATCTAGGGTATCAACTGCCCCGGCAGGATTTCTGAACCAGTTTACACTAGAACCCACCAACGCCATTGCTGAGCATAGGAATTGCCAAACTACTTAATAGCAATACAACTTTAACTCGGAAACACGACGAAAACCAAGACTGATTTTTGCGAAATTGTTATGTACAAAATGTTTTCCCCATTTCAGTGTGCCTTGTTCCCTACGTCAACGACCACTCACAGAATGGATCCACAAACTATCGTCTTTTCAATTCCACTTTACGATATGCAACAGGTTTGTGGTAGTTGTTAAATGTTTCCAAAAATTACCACTCTCAATTGAAAATTTTTGCCCGACTAAGTAAAACCTTTATAATAGTTTAAGTCCATGGAGTAACCATTCACGGGAATAAACATACACCACAATTATGGCCCGATTTCTTGTTCAATTCCCTTTTTGAGGGACCACGCATTAAATGCTGCAGTTTTGTTGCTGTAAATCTGGAGTCCAGTCAGTACTTGGACATTCTACAGACCGTTCGAGTTTTCCCGCATCGTCAGTGTCGTTATCTCATCAGTTTTACATAAACAATTGTCACCGCGTGTGCAATCTTGAGTAGCACTTGATTGATCGTATTACGCTATCTGGGCCGCATCAGCCAAACACTGATTGATTTCACCGTGGTAGAACTGTTCATCGCAGTCTGTATCGTATTTATTGGAGTCACTCATCTTGGGGTGAGGTTTTTCGCATTATGTGCCATTGAATGTGTAGACTGCTTGATTTTGTCTCCAAAGCAATCACAACAGAATCACAATATCAGCTGATTCAGAGTTTCGGAAAATGTTAAATCTGATTCTGTGTATAACCAATGTGTACACACTTCCAAAAATATGTATTTCATAGACCTTAGCAGGTTCAATTGTATGCTTTTTTGACGATGGTTTTTTCTCCTAGACCCGTTTATCAACTTCACTGGGTGAGTTAAATTTCCACTTAGTCCCGAACAGTTGTTATCTGTTTGAAACTGAAAAAGATCCAGCTATCATGGTTTGCATTACGTGATTCAGAATACGCGAACGGTCTATCGGAAGACCTTGTGAATAAAAGTAGTCACTTTGTCAAGTGAAGTAAGTTAACTGATAGCGTATAAAAACGAGTGATTAAAATGGATTGATTTTCGATCCCAGTTGGGAACCAGAGACCTGCAGATGGTTTTGCCCCGTCAACTTACAGACACATTCACTGCTAGTTATTTTTTGTAAGACCTATAACCATAGAATTACCAAAGGAATGAATATAAGCCTTTTAAGCATATTTGTCATTGATTCTGTTTCCGCATTATATTTGACAACATCTCTAACCACAAAAGAACACCATTTTTTATTCCTGGTCAGACGAAACGCCATGATATTGAAGTCTTATTGCCAGGAGACTACGTTATTTCTGCACAGTTAACTTCCGCTGCTAATCCGGTTCTATGGCACTGAACATTAGGTTACAATCCGTGCTAATTAGTACACGATTATCATCTCACTGTGGAAGGTTACATTTCAGAGGTCAGTTGCTTGATGATCACATTTTGCTACACTGACTGACTGAAGCATTAAAGCTCATGCATCCCTAGTCTGTGTAGATCCTCGATTGTTTGTGCGTCGCTTGCTACCTTTGATTATTCTACCGATGGTTCAAACTATGAGAAAATGGTTCAGCAAGAGGATGAAAAAAGAGGGGCATCTGGATGTACGAGTAAGTATCCCGGTCGACTGATTGCATTCGTCTGAGCCTTATTCACAAACTGCTACCGTCAGTCTTGCCGAAGAAAACAAACGCTCTTAACAATCATCGAACGAACAAACTCGTCAAAATCAGAGGATTAACTCAAGCGAACATACACGGGGCAGGTTAATGAGCTACCTTATTTTCAGCGCTTACAGGGTTATGAGTTAGGTGTGCCACGGTATCGAGACTTGTTTAGTGAAAAGACAGCGAGTAAGTCGTGACACATGGTGAGTATGCACAGATGGCCAGGCACATCGATTTACTCGTTCTGGTTCGGTTTTGCTGAACGATGTTTACAAATTGATAACTAACTGTATTGAGACATGGGCTAACCGGAGTGCTTACCTGAATGCGACGGCTACGACCATGTGTGAATGGTGTTCACTATGAAAGTATTGTGTGAATTGTAACCGTCATTCAGATAAATTCTAGGATAAGCCAGCTGAGTGAAACCGAACGAATCAGATACTAACACAAGTGAGAGTGCCGATACTTGGAATGTGGACCGATGTTTCACCCATAGTTATGTCACTGGTAGTTGGGTGGCTGTATATCCAAAATCATGTTGACTGCGCCAAACTCGTCATGGGCCTGACAGCTCTTGAAAACACTTAGCCGCATGGAGTAGCCACATGTGGGCAGCTATGGAATAACGATGTCTACCCAGTATATTATTCAAGGTTAGATTAACGTAAAAAATAGCCGCGTGAAGTCAGATAGTTTTTTTACTTGACGAAGGAGGACGAATATAACCCGAGATTTTTCACTCTTCAGTCACAAGAGTAAACATTGGAATATGTAGAGCATGCATGTAGCAACAACATTAGATAAGTTCACAAATGAGAAGTACAACAGAAGGAGGAATTTTATCAGTTCGAAGACAGACAAGCTGTCTGAGTCAATAGTTTATGCATATATAAGGCCAGCCGGTGGGTAGTACTTAGCATTGCTTCGAAGAATGAGAGCAATTATGCATCCCGATTGCCCAATAACACATCAAACAGATTGAATGGGTCAACAATATGATCTGTTTCCACGTTATGTCTAGCAATGGGTGAGATAGGATTTCGGTTTACCCATTCTGCTGTCATCGGCTATTACAACAACCGTTGCCGATGTTGATCTGTTTTGCCGATATAAATGTCGCTGCGACTGCAAGTCCATGTTGTAAGTGACAACTGCAGTTCAATCGCATAATATATGCGAATTAAGATAGATTGTAATTCGCGACTTATGTCAGTGATCGCCTTTGAAAGCTAAATTCAGAAAGACATTCCTTCAACAGTTTTAACAAGTATTTTCTTGCTATGCATATCGACAAATCTCTTGGAATAAAAGTTTACGAATAGCATATTCAACATTTCTTCCTCCCTTTGCTAGCAGTCATCGATCAGGCCGATTTCATTTCATGTTTTGTCGGTTGCTATTGAGGCCGAACTTGCCAAAAACTATTTTCAACCTTGTCAAGTTAACTAAGTTGCACAGCAAGGCTTCGCAGTAATGGATCAACGACTTTTTACATCTAAACTTTCGTTGATATGTTGCATAAAGTTTGAGAAAAGCGTGTTTCTTTTGGATGATCTGAAACACATACACGACAGCTCACGCGAGGAACCTCGGAGTGTTTGAATTCAAAATTCCTCCTAGAAAAGTCGACTGATTACAAACACTTATCTTTAGCGGGACCTAACTATTGGATCGTGCTAGACTGTGCGATGTGATTGTTATCTGCACCGCGGATGCTTGACCGCCATCCTCCTTAGACAGATTTCTCTTTCACGATGGAGCAAAGTATGTCTCGATGTATTCATCCGAATGATTCGAGACTAACTAACATTGTGCCACATACGGTGCCTTGTTACCCTACCCAACATTGTGTACGAAAAATGTCTGTGTCTAATCCAGATGCTGATTAAGCATGGTTGCGATATGCTTAAAGACATCGAACAGTTACTGAGCTAACCTAGCCTGTAATCGGAAACAGCGATTCAATTTGGCTGTCATCGAAAAGCAGGTGCCTACTCTGCCGGTCATTAGTTTGATTGTGCCATTCCCATCGAGACGTACTAAACTACCGTGTTTCTCGAACGTACACCATTCTGTTCAACAATTAATGCATATTTTATTGAACCTCAACCTTCTTTTGTAGGCCACATGCTAATAGCTTACCATGATTGGCTGTTTGATCAGCCTCGACAACAGATCGCTAAAAGTGCACAGAAACGTAGATATGCATTAAACTTTATGAAAGTGGATTGCGTAGACGTCGCAGAGTGTAGTAGTGTGTTAACTGCACCATTTTATACGCACGTGATTTTCTGATCATGCCAATCTGACTGAACGTTGAGAGCATTGTGGGTGGTATGTCATTTACATTTCTTATACATGTTTTTATTTGGTGTGTGGATGAGGGGGAAAGATGTTGGACCCATGTGTGAGTACCTACACATGAACTGTCCTCTAGCTGTCTCTACCGGCCATTCGTTTGGCCTTTACATAAACAATGGATCAGTTTCACTTGGCGCTGTTTGACAAATAACCAAATTTTCAATAAAGGGTGAAATCTTTGTCGTCGCTTGCCGGTATACTTTCTCATCACTTTCCTGGCTTCATAGGCATTTGAGAAATCCACTGTTGTTTTTTATTTGACAGAAAGAATCAAAATCACTTCCTTGTGACGTATCAACCATTTCAATAGACGAGAACACTAAACAGTGGACGTTAGGCTCTAGAGATAGAGGGACGTACACTGAAAATGCTTCTGAGGAGATTGTGAAAATCACACGACACCGGACCGTCTCATCGGATCAAGACGACTCGGAAAATCCGGCCATGCAGTGCTCATTGTGTGGTCTACGCACATTGGAACGTTGTCTTCTGTGCAGATGGGCTCCATATTGCAGGTAGGCTCACGCCATGATTTATGATATTTGTTTCCTTTCCTCTGAACTTTAGTCTTCGTAACTGTACCCGCTTATAGGGTGAAACAGTAAACTTGACTAGCAAGCTCGCATTCAATGTGTGATCCTCAGTTCATATATAACATGATTAACATGAAACTGGTTGGTCCTTAATACAATTTGAACCTAAGTTCATTTTAGAATGGTTGCTACGATGTCGTTTCACTTGTTTCAATGTCGGCAGACTATGACAGCCTGGTTGATTAAACCAATGACTTTTGCGCGTACAGATGGGGTTTCGTAACCGCATTCCAATGGATACGTATTTTCAACTTTTGATCTGTATGCATGCGTTAGATTTATACTGTTCAGTTGTTTCGAAGTGATTTCCTAATTTAAGCGCATGCTCTGCTATGTGTGTGCATCGTTTGGTATGTCCGTTTATTCTGTCCTTGTTGGATGCACACACAACAACAGTCCCTGGGCGACCATTGATAACGCTTCGTTTTCGTGTTAGTGGAAACATCTCCATTATTTAACCGGTCGTCAGATGAACATATTTGTCTGATCACTCAGGACAAAAAAATCGTTTGATCGTCTTACCATCCTTGAACTATTCAAGTTTACACCTAGCAAGTTATTGGACCGACAAATCAATCAGCACAACAAAAACGCAGTACTACTTATCAGTAATAAAAATGCAATCATTGATCAGCCAGGAGCTGTTTGTATATGTGCACGTATGCGTGTATATCCGTTCCTAATCTTTTCTGCTATCACGGAGTGGTGGTCAGGCTTATGTGTTGTTTTGTTCCGGCGGACTATGCTGACTGGGATATCGGTCCTTGCAGGTTCAACCATGTCAGATCAGCCAAAAGGGAGCAGCGAGACAAACGGCAGTTGGGCTTGTTGTGAATGATGCCGGCGTGTTGTTTTGTTTCGGTTTGATGTTTGTTCTTGCCTGGTCTGGTTTTGTTGTCATGACTTGTTTGTCTCTGCAGTAGTATTGGTCTTATGTATGTTGACTTTATAGGTGTGTGGCTCTCGAGCCTATGCGTAGCCATTGCAACTTGGTTGTTGCTCGTGATCGCTGTTATTGCGGTTGTGTGTGCTTATGTGTATGTCACCGGCTGCCTTGCGGTACAGGCTTTTGAGCCACAAGTCTTGGTTGAGGGCCCTAATCGCTCTCCTGTCTAGATCTGGACGACTTGGTAGTAACCAAAGCCCATATAATCTATGCACTCATCGGCCATCGCGCAGGATAAACCGGGTCGTCCAATCTGCTGTTTGTAGCAGAGTTGATAGGCGAAAATATGCTACTTCCAAACTCTCCCCCTTTCCTTACCCGAATGACCCGCCGGCACGAATCCTAGAGCAGACAGTGCTCACAAAAATTTCAGTAACACGACGACCAACCTGAAGCACGCCAAACATGCA
The DNA here is from genome assembly GCA_014338405.1 of Paragonimus skrjabini miyazakii. Taxonomy (NCBI): domain Eukaryota; kingdom Metazoa; phylum Platyhelminthes; class Trematoda; order Plagiorchiida; family Troglotrematidae; genus Paragonimus; species Paragonimus skrjabini miyazakii. The sequence goes on from JTDE01002386.1 coordinate 37,298, forward strand.
AGGCACATCCCATTGGGACCTGGAGTGTACGTACGCTACTGGATCGATGCAGTACCACAGGACGGCCAGAACACCGAATCATACTGATCGCTATGGAATTGAGCCGGTATGACATCGACGTAGCAGCCTTGAGTGAGACAAGGCCTGTAGACCAAGGTAAGTTCCGGGAAACGGGTGCTGGGTACACCTTCTACTGGATAGGTTGCCCAACAGACGGTGCTTGGAAGCATGATGCCTGTTTCGCAGTACTAGTACATATAAATTCTTTGTTGATAGGCGAACCGCACAGCATCAGTTCTCGAATGCTGTCTGTTCACCTACGACTCGGTCGAAGTAAGTCTGCCACATTTATTGGTGTTTATGGTCCAAGTATGTGTCACTCTGATGATACAAATGATTAGTTCTGTGATTAGCTGTCCATCACAATCCGGTCGGTACCGGTGAGTAACCGGCTGTTTGTTCTGGGTGCCTTGGACGATCGAGTTCGGCGCGACTCGGTAGCCTGACGTGAAGTCCTCGAACCCTATGCCATTGGTTCAGTCAACGAGAGTGGTGATCGTCCGCTCCATTTGTGTGTTACTCGCGAGCTGACTATCGCAAACACTCGATTCCAGCTGGATACGGACTACATCCCGACGTAGACTCATCCATGAAGCGGCCATTATCATTTGCCTGATTACGTGATTGTGCGGCAGCTCGACATTTGTTAAGTGCGTATCACGTATGTGATGCGTGACGGTGAATGTAGCACCGAGCACAGACTGATCAGTACCAAATTGTTTATCCTTCTATGCAGGCCTATTTATTGTAGATTCTCCGGAAATTGGTAGAAACGACTGCAAAATTCAAAGACGAGGACTGCTTTTCAGCCGGTAGTCGCCGCTCGTCTGTACCACGCCCTTCTTTCCACTACGCCCTAGGGTATGTGACAATACTCCCAGCGAGACAATCGGTGTTGAACGCCAGAAACGTTCGGACTGGTTCGACGACAGAAATGCGACTATCTAGAGCTTTGTGTGAGAGAAAAAAATGCGTTTGCCGCCTCCACAGTGGACCAAAGCAATAAAGTCAAGAAAGCGATATTCCGAAGTACTCGACACCAACTAGCCGACCGTATCCGCGGAATTAAGAACGAGTGGTGAAGGAAACAAGGGAGCGGATGCAGGGCAACGCCAATCGCCGACGACCCAAGGAGTTCTACGATTCGATTGAAGCGATTTTAGGTCCATCAATTCAGTCTACCAAAACATCGGTTGACGTGGACGCCGGCTGTTCGTGCACCCAGCCGAAGAACATCATAAAATGTTGGCGCAAGTACTTTGGTAGCCTACTAAACCGTCCTGCTACCGTTGATTGGGTGTCTATGAACAGTCTGCCGCAACAGACCATCAAATCTTCACTTGCTCTCTCCTCGAATTTGCAAGAGGTGCAAAGTGCGGTCGGACAACTGCGCAATGAAAAATCTGCAGGCGAGGATGAATTGCCAGGTGAAATATTGAAGAATAGCGGACCGGCGCTGGAAAGTCATTTGCTCTGGCTAGTTCATCATCATTATCATCATAGACAGTAATACATCAGTGGTTCACACTGATGCTTAACTGCCACATAACCACGAAGGGGAAAAAAACCCTATGTGGGAAGAGGGAGAAAAAAAGAAGAGGAGGGGAATGGGACCTAACTACTAAAAATAGCTACGTCTATATTCAGACATACAACATCAAGGTACCTACACCGGCTTTCACTGCTCCGCGTCATTAACTGCACTTACTTCGCAGACAACTCGACCAACCAACGACAACCTTCACGCAGCTGAGTTTGATTAGCCACCATTTCATCTAACGTCTCAAGCCACCGATTCGGTGAGTCGTGAGTGCCCCAGCCCGGGAGACGAACCCGATCTACAGTTATTAACTTCTTTGTGAACGATTTCATTTCTCTACTCCACAAGAATTGAAGAATGTTCTCATCGTACCTTTGTTTAAAGGTGAGGGGAGCAAGCAGTGCATCAATAGGTGTCGGAGCATTAGTCTGCTGAACTGCGCTGGCAAGGTGCTTGCATGAATTCTCCTGAACCGACTGAATGCGGACGCTCTAGAGGCCAGTATTCCTGAGGAGCAGTGTGGATTCTGGACGAGTCGCAGTACAACAGACCCGGCGTTTGTTGCTGGACAGATTTAGGAGAAGTGCTGCAATCGCAGCCAGCCCCTGTATATCCTCTTAGTGGCCTTCAGCAAGGCATTTGATTCCGTGAGACATTTTGACAAGTTTAGACGTCCAGGTAAGTTTGTCAGTTTGATTAAACCGTTGCATGTGGGTTTGAAGACGAAGGTATAACCGTGTGGATCTACCTCTGGTGATCGTAACATTGTAACAAGCGTGAAGCAGGGTTGTGTCCTAGACCCAACCCTATCTAGTTTATATTTGACTGGAATGCTTACAGTTGCTTTTCACGACTCTGGGGAGGACGACGTTGAAGTTGAGTACCAAACGGATAGGCACCTACCGAATATTCGACGTTTTGGAGCACCAAGCCGGCCACATACCTAAACGATGCACATGCTTCTGTTCGCAGTTGACAGCGCGCTGTTTGCACACAGTGAAGACGAACTACAACGAATGGCCACGATCTTTGCGACTGCGACTTCCAAGTTTGGATTGGATATGAACACAAGTAAGATATTTTCTTTCTTTCCGCAGGTGCTGCATGTGCGTCTGAGATTTGCATTAATGGAGATGTTGTCGACAGATGCGCAGATTTTTGCTACTTGGGTAACAATTTGTCGACAGATTTGTCCGTTGGCCATCATCAGCATCATCATCATAACAGCCATGAGCCTGACCAAAAGGTACTGTGGCTCGGGCCGCCGTTCACCTCAACAGTGACGTAGAAAATC